>JABASH010003222.1:0-17182 GCA_019776445.1 Tomocerus maximus | reverse complement strand
GACAGATTTAATAGATCACTTAAAATGACATTGGCCGCTCTGTCATCCACTTCTTCCAAAATAGAATGGGTCTCATTTAAAAAATATCCTACTCTATCAAAAACTGCCTTTTTGACAGCTAAGTGTTCCGGTTTCATTATCTTTGCAATGAAATAGTCCAGAAAATATAATTTCGTCGAATCTGTTAATAAATAAAATTAAATTCATTAGTTCGATGTTTGAAAATTGATGTTTGTCGTTCTTTACTATTCTTTAGTAACATAGTCGAGAAATAATTTTTAGACCCTTCTATAACTTACTGCTATTGATGTTTGATTTGCAAATATTGATAATATGATAATATTTATTAGAAAGATAATGGTTTGATACTTAATTATATTTATTTAGAAGTTTTTCATGCTGATATGCATAATGCGTGTCAAAACTCAAGTAATTTTGAGTTTCCCATTTCGTCTAAACCTAAGGTATTTGAATAAAAGTTACACTAATAGTTTAGCATTTCATTCTTAAAAGTTATCAACTTCCTCCCTTTCTGCTTCTGAATAGAAATCTAAGATGGAATCATGGACTTTTATTATGCATGAAATAATTTTGGGCATGAGGTCATTTCTGTATATAATTTGATAACTAAAGGAGATAAACTATTATATTATTATTACGATTTTCTTCATCTTAAATATTAACACATAGAAATGACAAGTAAAATATACATAATGATATAATGGTAACAATTACGGAGCCACAATTAAAGCGTAATGTAATATATAATTTGCGTCCAAATCCCGTTCATTTCAGCATTACTCAATTATAACCTAAAGCTTAACTCAACGATGTACCCCAAACACGAAAATATAGGTACAATAGCAAGTGTAGAGGTAATTAAATGTGCTGTTTTGTGTTAGCATAAAAATAACATACTTTCAAGTGTAAATTCAAAATCCGTATTGACTCATCTTTCTGTAGGTATTCTATAATACCTCTATATACTAGTGAACTACATATAATTAAACTACACTTATATAGCCTGGTTAATGAAAACAGATTAAGCCAGACATATGTACGAAATAATTTATAGCATAATAATTAGCATATAAAATATCTGATGACATATTTTACGCCCATATTATTGTCTTCCATAGAGAGACTGAGAATTGAGAATAAATTCAAGCCGAGTCAAGATTGAAAAAGTTGTCAATTACGTCAGACACATTTTGCGGTGTGAAGCGTATATACTTTTCATTGTTTTTAGTAAAGGGAACATTCTTGTATTTGTCATAGAAATCTTTATATTTCGAGAAAATGTAATCTCTGCTAGCTCTACGTAGAGTTACTCTTAGTTCTGCGTCAGGGACTGCGTAACTAACTTGAAGTCTCAATATTTCGTCTAATTCTCGATTAAATGACGCAAACTTGTCCTTAATGATTTGTCTGTCTTTATCTCTGAGTTTTCCAGCTTGCAGAACTGCAACAGGAATATCATTTTCGTACAATTTATCTTCAACTTTTTTCCACGTAGCAATTAAATACTGCTTTTTCTGATCATCCATCATGTCAATGTAATTTTGTTGGCAGTCAGGTTCCTTTGTCTTAAGAAGATCTAGCAAAATAGATCCTTGAAGGCATTTCAATATATAGCAGGCATTATTCAACCGGAATATCGCTTTTATCGAATGTTCATAGTACAGATCACTACAAGTTACTAAAGTCAGATTCAATTGTTGCAGAACTCTTTTTATGTAGGATCCAAGGAGTAATTTCTTGAGATTCTCATCCAGAGGTTTGTTTGCGTATCCTAAGGGTGCCGTGTTATAGTTAGGGTCTTGGGCTAGCACTCCGGCGACAGTCTCCATATAATCCGATAAATGTTCCAGGAACATTAACACATTACTGGTCAATTCATGAACAGTACCATCCTTCGGTAACTGGGATGTTTGCTCATCGCGGACGTTTTCAATAAAATCCTCCAAGGCTTTCATTCCGTTGATTTGGAACGTTTTCAATAGCGACGTTAATTTGTTGGCTTTTGTGCTTGAGAAAGATCCCACAAATATTTCATCAAAACCAGGCTGTAAAGTTTGTAGACACTTAATAATTGGGAAGATTGTCAAAATTGCAGAATAGTCATGTCGTCCTATACTTTTCTTAATCCGACTTGCAATGTTTTCTCCATCGGCAAACATCAATTCAAAACTGTCTCTTGATATTATTTCGAATATTTTTTGACGATGTTGCATTGGAATAACTCCAAGCATTAATTGAGACTCAATTTGCATAAGTTTCAGCATGGCTGTGGCTAGGCATAGAAAATGATCAGATTCCCTCTCCGTGACGGAATCGTCCTTAACTTCAAGTTTCTTCGATCCCAGTCCGAAACCTGTGGAATTTTCTACTGCTGCTGTAGCTTTATGAAACATTTTCGTTGCCTTTCTTTCAATTACATGTTGAATTCTTCCTTTTCTATTTTGTTCTCCGTGCCGGATTCTCCGTGGTAAAACTGGCGAAGATGGACTTGGAGCAGCAGATCCCGTAGAAGGAGATGCCATTGTTAAGCTATTAGCTTTTTGATACTCTTTCAGGCACTTTATCGATTTTAATAGCGCGTCAGATCGAATCGAAGCGTAAACATTCATGTAAGCATCAAAATTATGATACATGAGCCATTCCGCAATTTTCTTGAGGTCCCCTTGAACATGTTCCGGCATGGACATACTGGAATTTTGCTGGAAGTTTTGATCTTCTTCAATCATCTCCAAGATTGCCACAGAAGGCAATGCCTTTGAATACCTCTGTAGCATATCACGAAATTCTTTATTGAGAGCATCTCCTCCTGTATTGTATAACGAAAGTAGATTTTCTAACTCCACCGATTGAGAGTTGTGCACTTCAAAATACTTCACAGCGTTTTCAATACTAGTCATTGCATGAAGAAACTCATCCAGAGGGGAACCCGAAGGTCCATTCCGAATTATAGTATCCATATCTTTGCTAACATTGTAAAAATTAATTACTTCGTCCACCAATTTAAGTGTCTTCTCTAGATTTTGCTGTTTTAAGCGTAGAGCTTCTGTTTGTTGATACACAGGAAGAATGGTATCTTGTAGTCTCCCAATTCGGTCTTCAAAAGAATCAAGAATACCAACCAAATGAACAGTCAGCTGCTCATTCTGACGGGACGCGTCTCTCAATATATTCAAACCACTTTCAATCTGGCTTAATTTCTCCATGATTCCAAATTGCCAGCTTACTTACACCGAATCTGAAAATATTTTGTTCTTATAGTTCTCATTTCCAATGCAAACCCCACTTTAATGGTCATTTAAAATGAAACCTATTTATATTTAAACCTATTTACGCATAGATCGACCTAGATTAGGTAAAAGTTAAACAAGACTTTCTACCCAAATGTGTCATAGTTCCAATGTATTTGTATGAATGTCCAAAAAATCTTTAATTTACGTAAATATACCTGTGGTGATGTAAATGTACAATATAAATTATGTCATGGGTGAATCATTCGAAGTCATTGCCTTATGCTATGCTCGCCTGTCATTTTTCGCTTTGTTTTCCGATGATAAATTCGATTATACTACAAAAAGGAACTTCAAGCGTTTAGTACTGATAATATTTCAACCAACTCACCTTTACTGATAAGATAATAATGAAACAATTTGTGTTTCTCTTCGATTTGGGAACAATCCTATATTGTCCGCCTGTGCAGTCTTAAATCAGGAAACAGTTCGGGTTCGCTTTCTATTTCTACGTAGGAATTATCTGTATCAGTTTGTAATCATGCATATCACTTGAGACTTGAGAGTCTCTAAAGAATTGATTTGAAGGATTGTATGATTTAAAGAACCTAGCCTTAACTATTCCTCCAAGTATGTAAGTCAACTTTTTTATAATATGGAATAGTAATGGAATAGTGGGTGGATTTATGTAAGGATAAGGATTATCCTGATTTCAGAGAAAAGTGATTTGTGTTTGGCGCTGGGTCAGAGGAATTTGTGTAAGTGCGCATAGCCCGCCCATGAGTAATGTAAACAGTTCCTACTAAGCCATCGTCTTTTCATAGGAGCCAAGCAAATCAGGCAAAAGAGACAGTAAGAAAGAGCTATAATATGTATGACTATGAGTAGTAGGATGGAGATTGTCTGATGATACAATTCTATAGAGTTAGTAGGATAAGGAAGATACTATAGCCAGATAGACTTAAAGGTGGTCGTAGATGGTCGTAGTAGTAGCAGGAGATGGAAGGCATCTCTTCTTGTCTGTATAACTATGTGTGTGTGATCTCTTTAACGAGGTACGAATACGAATCATCATAATATTAATTTACCTGGCGAGTTTGCAAATAAAACAAACCTTTTTATATACATGTACTAGTACTTGGGTTATTTGTAATTGGATACTGTATTCATTTATATCAGCACAAATGCACACATCTCAAGGATCTTTATGTTGACATCTACCTTTAGGCAGGCAGTCTGTTAATTATTGTTCATTTATTAACTAGATATTACTATTCAGGATTCTATATCATCTATAAGTTGAGATTGATATTTATTTTACCTTGTTTATATACGGTACTTGCTTACATATACCGTGATTTAATTTATAAGGTGAAGGTCTAGGGCATCTGTATAAGTGTGTAGGTAGTAATAATTTTACATTTAGAATGAAGAATTTGCATTTAAATGAACAAACAGGTCACCGATAATAATGTGTAGCTCAAGAGTTTACTTTTAATAGTTAACGTTTCAACATGCTAATAATGTAAAAGTGTTTTACAAAGCACAATTTACACACACACACAAACACACATATCTAATGTACACATCTTAAATGACACAAAATGACTTTGCGACACTAAAAACTCATGTAGCAACTTCGTTTAGAATGTTTCGAGTATAGAAAACTAGTGTTTGTGTTAGAAATTTCTCATTGTACTTAACATTTGGATATAAACTCTTTTACATTACCTTTATAGGGTAAACGCAAAAAATCTTTCCAACAGTGGTGTAAATAATAGAAATTGCAATTGAAAACAAATTGAAGAAAGTGAACAGGGCATTCCTAGCTGCATTCTACAATACAATGCAGAGGTGAGTTTTCTTTTAATATTTTCTAATATTTTGATACAGCAGATTTTATGGGAATTTATGTTTTTTGTTAAAGGAATCGCTCTCAACCTCACCAAGGTCCATCAACAAACTCCGGAGGATCGAACGTGGTGACCCGATCTCGCTCAGCGTCATCACGGAGCTCTAATACGAACTCTTCATCCTCCGGGTCATCTTCTTCGGCGTCATCTTCATCTTCTTCTTCCTCGGGATCAGGATCGGATTCTAGCTCTTCAGATACTGAAGCATCAAGGTTAATATAAACATTTATTACTTCAATTGAGCAATACGTTACGTATGCTCCTAATGTTGTAATATATTATATCAAGGACATTGTAAATTTTTAACACAATTAGATTATGCAGCATAAATTGAAAGCGAAGTTTTGAATTGTTTATTTTAATGTATTTTTAGAGCGAGTAGCCAAGCAAGTAGGACAAGTCGAACTAGCAGATCTTCGCAAAAAGCTAATGCCACTACACCGAGTCAAAAGAAGGTTAACAAAAAGACACCTATAAAAAAGCAAACAATAAGCAATAATGTTGGTAGCAGTTCAACGCACAATAAAAGCCGGACAAGTGGGTCAGTTACAAATACAAAGACAATACCTTCATCGAAATCCAGCGCAGCTTCGAAAGCATTTAGGAGAAAGAATTTTGTCGCTTCATCGTCAGGTACTGCTTTAAAAATCCAATAGTGTTTAATGTGTAATGGTAACTAATTTTAAGATATCTTGAGCAACTGTTTTGACATTGTGTATCATGTTCTATTTAGAATCAGAATCAAGCTCAGCAGTTCCCGTACAAATTAAGAAAGCTCCTACTAAACCTGCCACTAATTCTTCTGCGACTCCAGTGAAATCAGGACCTGCACCTTCAACTTCGTCAAGCAAGAAAAAGCCAGCCGTATCTAATAACACTGCCAGTAAAAATCATGTAGTTAACTCCACATCTACTGTTAAGAAAGCTAGTTCCAGTAAAAATAATGCTTCAGTCAAACCTACTTCGAAAAGCAGTGTGGTCGTTGCAAGTCAGAGGAAATCAATGAAAAGTATATTCAGCCCTGATAATAGTAGTGAAGACTCAGAGGATAATACTAATGCGACCACCAATTCGGTTAAAAAGCCTACTGCTTCCAAGAAAAGTGCAATTGCTACGAGCAGCAATAGTGTGACAACAACGAATCCTGTAAACAATACAAATAAAAAGAAAGCTAGTGATAAAGAAAGAATCAAGAAAAGACCTTCGCCTGCACCAGTTGCTCCTCAGAAAGCACCCGTTGTCTCTAGTTCTTCATTATCAGGTACTTAATAGAACAACATTATTATATTTACATATTTAGATTAAGGTTTCTGAATACGACTTATTACTTTTAGTTTACACTTTTGCTGAATACTCTTGTTTTTTACAGCTACAAGTACAGCATCTTCAAGTGTATCTTCGTCTGATTCAAGTAGTGATTCTGAAAACAAGAAGGCAGCTAGTCCCATTACAAATCCAAAATCTCCTACTGGTTCAGTTAAAAAAGTATCTCCTCCCTCTGTAACTACAGCTAGAAAACGGCCTATGACTCGTAGAAGTAGAACAGTAAAAAGTAAAACAATTCCAACTACAACAACTTTCAATCCAGATAGCATTTCGCTGTTCGACTCCATAAAAAACAGCATACAAACCGTTGGAGCTAAGCCAAAGTCATGTTCATCCAAAAAGTCTCCAGTTATGACGTTTAGCGTGCTTTCACAATCCCAACCCCATGCATCACCTTGGGACAGCGATTTTTCAGATGAACCCAGATCTTTGATTCGGGTTCCGGCAAAAAGCAGTCAAAAGATAATTCGAAGACCTATTGATGAAGATGAAGAAGAGCATGAAAGAAAATGCCCTTTTCCTGGTTGTGATTCTGTGGGTCATCTTAGTGGCATATTTCCAAGTCACTGTTTATTACCTACTTGCCCAAAGTACCATAACTTTAGCACAGAAGAGTGCAAGGTATACAATGTTTCATTATATCAGTTTTGTTTGATTTATTCCTTGCACCATCAATAATCTTTAATACCACTTTAAAGGAAAATGCTGGGGAAAGAGAAAATCGAGAGATCGAAAGGAAAAAATACTACGTTCCTAATCAGCCCCACTTTAAGAAACCTTCCAAGTTATCACATGAAGGAAAAATCTGGATGGCAAAATCTAAAGAAATGAAATCAAAAGATACCAAAGACGGTAAGAAATATTTCATATAAAAACACAACATTTTATTGTTTATCATGGATTAAATATTTACGTTTTGACTTTAGGATTGTGTTCTGAGTACGACTTGAGTTTGTGGAATGATGCTCTTGCTGTTGCTGCTGCCCGAATTGAAACTGAACAGGGAGAAGGAATTAGTCACCGGAGTATTGCAATGGGACGATACGAAATGTCATGTTGGTGTGAAAGCCCTTATGCCGAACCCCTTTGTCACTGTCGGAGATTATTTGTCTGTGAATTTTGCTTAAAACCTTTACAAAGTGGAACAGTTCTAAGGCGGCATTGTGCTAAATGTGTATGGAGGCATCCTCCAGGGGATGAAATCTACAGGTAACTTTAACGAATGCATTTATGTCGGATTTTACAATTAATTTACAATCATGGCATTTGGAAAGTATATGATGTAAATGATAAATTTTCTAATTTTAGGAAGGATAGGTTATCAGTTTGGGAAGTAGACGGAAAAACGCAAAAAACATACTGTCAAAATTTATGCTTACTAGCAAAGTGTTTTTTGGATCACAAAACATTGTATTTGGATGTGGATCCTTTTCTTTTTTATGTGATGACACTGGCCGACTCACAGGGTTGTCATTTAGTTGGCTATTTTTCCAAAGAAAAAAACTCTTTTTTAAACTACAATGTTTCCTGTATACTTACTTTGCCACCTTATCAACGTCAAGGCTTCGGCAGACTACTTATTGACTTCAGTAAGTTTCCATTTCTTCTTGTGTAATAAAATCTTGGATATTAATATTAGGCTCGCTGATCTATATTAATTGGCTAATATATTTTTCTGTTTGCTTTTGTGTAAGAAGTTAATATCAATGTTTTGAATAGGTTACCTGTTAACACGAGTAGAAAACAAAGTAGGTTCTCCTGAGAAACCTCTTTCTGATTTGGGCTTGATATCTTATCGTTCTTATTGGAAGGATGCAGTTTTACGAAGAATGTGTGCATGTGCTAGTCGGGAAATGAATGTCAAGGGTGAGTACATGAACGATTTTATTTTAATCCTATTCTGGTTTTCGGTCAAGGATTTCAATCATACTTAATATTTATATTACCTTTTTGCAGATCTGAGTATAGAATTAGGGGTAACTAGTGCAGATTTGGTTTCAACACTTCAATTCCTCGGTATGTTAAAATACTGGAAAGGGAAGCATCTTGTTCTTAAAAAGCAAGATGTCCTAGAAGAATATTTAGAACGTGTTAGAAGAAGAGGAGAAACAAGGCAAATTGATTCTTCCTGCTTAAGATGGAGACCATTTCAACCCCCGCCAGAACCTCAAAGTTAACTTATTAAGCCAATCTACTTTTACGATTGTATCTCATCATTGTGACGTTAATAATGTTTTAAAGTATATTTGACAAAACTGCATCTATGAGTGTGAGCAGTAGCTTCGTTAGAAATTTTATTTTCAGTAGTTGCAGATATTTTAGTTATTCAATTGTCAAGCTATGGATTAAATGTCTGAATGCTTTTAGTAACTTACAATTGAGTACCTATTCTTTTTTAACAGTAAGGAATTTCTAATGTTCTTTACAAGTGTTTTATGTTAATTTTCCGCATTTATATGTAATTGACGAACCTGTGTTATATATTGATATTATTAACTGTGGCAATGTATTAACTTTAGATGTATTATGTATTTAATCTGACTCATAAATCATATTTTGCATTTGAATAGTATAATTAACTACAATTATAATCTTGTTGATTATGTAACCAACGGTTGGCTCTATTCATCTTTACTTTCGCCCAAAGCTACAAAAAATATATGGTTTAGAGTAAAACTTGGTATAAAATGGACCAACGCGATGCATGAAGAATTAATCGCACCGGTGATTGTTAGCTCTTCTGTGTGAAGAAGGCTTGTTGAATTGAAACTGTATTATTGTACCGTGATATGTCAACGTTTTTGATTATGATATAACTATTATTACAAAGGTGTACCTATAATCTGTAGGTCAATGCTAATCTGCCCTGCTACCCTTTGAATAAATTAATTTTCTGTATTTTACGTAAAAATGTATGAATACCTTCTATTATCTTTTTTAGTATCTATCTGTGAAATTGTTTATTGTTAGGTATCGTTGTTGGTACTTAATGCACGCGTTTTAATAAGGAATAGGACATTTTTAACTGTGAAGGCAACTCAATTTTAAATATTGACCTATATTATGATTAAGCTATCAGACAGAATGTTTCCCCTGTTAGTAAGTTATGTTAACATTAACAGTTATTGTAATTGTGGTAGTGGTATGTGGATTAATAACACATAATCATATCTAAAACTTTATGATAAAGAATTCATGAAATAAAGTTATAGCTATACGTCTGTTTCTACTTAAAGCACAAAATAATTTCTCGAGTTTTTCAATAATAAATGACACAGTTTTTCCCCATAGGACACCAACAGCAGACAGCATTGATAATTTTATTCCAAGCCATCGATCAGCACAGTTTACTTAGCATCTACCGTTAAAGGAGGTGAAATTCTGGCAAGGTAAATTGTAAGTTTTTTAACCCTTTTACATTAAAGTCACAGGAAACTAGATTCATGTACACTTATAAGATTTTACACACACTGGTAATATGTCACACTTGCCACATCATGTTGTAATAAATTCGCCATCATTCTACAGGGCAATCACCATCACCACATCAAAATGCATATAAAGCTAGGCTTATTTCAAGCTACACAAAAATTAAGTTGAAGTTCACAAACGTGTATGTAATGCTAATATGCTATAATATGGAATTTTTTTAACTTGATAGCTATCTACGTAATTTAATTAGTTATTCTAGTCTTTCCTCCATAATAAAGTTTTGATGTGTATCAGAGATTACATAATATGTAAACATGGGAATTTCATACACTCGTAAGATATATGGATATGACATTTGCACGGATATAGCAAGACAAATACAGGTGTACTAAATTAATGGTAATAGATATTAGTACAAGATGTCTAGCTCAGAAGACAGGTTAATTAATAGCCATTTAGACCTTGCGTTTGAGGACTTTTTAGGATTGGCCACACATACAATACAATTAGCATAGAAGTAGGCTAGTACTAATGTAGGTATGTAAGTACTATATTTAGTAGCACATACATACAATACAAAATTGCCATTAACAGCTTGACACTCCACATTTGCTTAATTTACTTCATACATCTTAGAGACTGAAACCCTTGAGAAAATAAGTTGCGCGGAATGTATCAGCCCGTAGTACATTACATACATTGCGTGTATTTTTGCACAAAGCACACGAATTAGATTATTTACTGAATAACTGATGAACGTCCGTTTTTACTGTATTCAAGCCAATTAAGCAATAATTTTCCTAATTTTTTGCTTACCAAAGTAGCTATTTGATTTCATGAGAGTGCATATTGTTCACAAGAACTTGTGCAGAACTTAACGCAAATATTATGTAATCACAATAGTAACATACGAACGAACTCCTTTAAACTGGGGACAAAAAAACGATTTTCTTGATAAAAGGCTTAATTCTAATCATACATAATAATTGAAAAATATAGATTGACTGCTGAATTGAGCTTTTCGCCAAGAAACACCAATATAAAGCACAGAAGGTAAACAAAACATTATCGCATCAAAATTAACAACTGATTGTGACGTAAACTATACTTATATTTATAATTTTCATATTACGTCGAATATCGCTTTATATCTTTTTCAAAGAAAATCTCACGTTTTCCTTCGTTATTTACAATCCAACATCATTATCTCAGTTATCGCATACAAATCAGACAATGCTTAATTCTCCTTAGTCAAATTAAACAATTCTTGGCATACAAGATTGGTTACTTGGTTAGAATTACATATTATTATAATATAATTACTTCTATTCCATTCCATACCTGTTAAACATACTATCTAAACATCTTAGGAAACGCTTCATTATCTTTTGTCACTCCCATTCCATTTAAGTCATTGTACGAAACAATTTTACACTTAATATTTACGAACTGACAAGCCATAGCACACTACGCCATGTCATATTATACAATATAGGATTGTTTCTTTGGGCTTCAAATTTTCAACCAATATGAGATAATTCTAATTAACAGAGCAAAACTAAATATATAATTATTTAACTTAATAACAGAACCTAATAGGCAAACAATATATAAGTTTAGAAAAGGTGTGCTTATATGCTACAGATTCAGCAATTCTTTCACTGGTCTTCCTCCCCAAGGTTGTGTTTGACCTTGGAAAAGTCAAAGTCTTCCCCAGTGCCACGTTTGAAAATATCCAACACATCCAAGCATGTTGTTTCAAAATGAGTGGTAGCATCGTAAGATGTTGAAATAAACACTTGAGAATTCGTTCCATCTTCCGTTGGTTCAAAGTAATCCGAAACAGTTACAAACCTAAAAAAATAACAAATAATATGCAAATAGAATACCTTTGATCTTGACCAAAAAATGCTCATTTAAGAATTATTTATGCCACGAATTTTTCTTACTTTTGTTTGATTGGACCCAATAATGCCAACCCTGGTCTGATTTCCTCCTCTGGGTTGGCTGTCTCAACAGTGGTGGACACCATCGCAACAAACCATCCTTTGGCTGCTACTTGGTGGGTGTAGCTAACCATAGACACATATATGTCTATAGAAAAATAAATATATTATAGTATAATCCACACAACAAGGGTAATATCATTTGTATAATAGGTTAATAAACCATTCCCAATTATAATTTTTTAGTCTGGTTTACATTTTACAAACAAAAAATGATAAAATATAGTAATGTACCTGATTTACGGTTGACTTGTTTTTGAGGAATAATGATCTGGGTCGAAAGACCATCTTTGGTGTTGGGAATAGGATGATCAATTAAACAGATGCAACGAATCACCTGTCCAACTTTTTTCACTCTGCTGGAAACATATGTAGGGTCACAGTATACCTAAAAAGTGCAAAATAAAATTAGCAAAATCATTAACGGTTTCGTTCTACTTGTCGTCTTGTCTATAATTTTACCAAACCAAATCTTTTGATAGATTTTAAAATTTTACCTGTTTACACTTAGCTATTTCTTCACCAGATCGAACGCCCACAACTTTTCCATTTCCATCAACGACTAATTCATCAACAGGCTTATCTAGCATGTATGTTCCGCCATAAATTGCACTAAGCCTGTACCAAAAATGATGTCAAATGAAAATAACTAACAACCCTATTTCGAGATTATATTCATTATATTGTAAAATTTTGAATTTATATAATAAAAAAATTACCGTGCAAATCCTTGCGGAAGTTCTCCAAGTCCGTACATTGGATATAAATACGGACTTTTACCATACCGGGCCAAGGACTCACTATACAATTTAATGCGCCGGATAGTATCAGCAGCAGGCTCTTTTAGAAAATCGTCGTCTCGGTGAAGCGCAAGAGCATGACCAGTAAAGTCTTGAGTGTTTCCATCCAAACCGAACTTTTCAAATAGCTGCAAAGTTGTCTGGGTCCTTGCATCGAAATCTTTCCAAGTTTTTGGATCTTCTGCATTGTATTCTTGAACGTACAATAGAAAGTTCTTGAAACGCCTTTTTTCAAACAACCCCATTAAGTCTGGAAATAAAAATAATAGTTTCATTAAATAATTATTACTAGGCAGGCCAAATTGGCTAAAAACAGAGCCAATCTTGAGTTTAGAGGCATGACCCCTCTATGACTAACCCGAAGTTAAAGCTTCCTTTTCGTCGGCAGGTACTTTGGAGATCTTCCCTCCCTTGTAGACGTAGCTACCTTCAATAGACTTAAACTCCAAGTAACGGGTTACACCAGTATGGATGAGCAATTTAACCAATTGGCCATTTGCCATCAAAAATTTTGGTATGAGGTCGACGTTCCAATCTCGACCACGTCCATAGGTTTCATCAGGTTGAGGAAACTCGAATTTAGAAAACAAATCCTCTAATGGGGTGATTGAAGCGGACTCCCCTCCGTAGTACTTGTTGCGGTCAATATGTAGGACTTTCTTTCCAGACACCGACAGCATTCCACTCAGGATACACTCCTATAATAAAAATCAATATTCCGTCATTGCACGCGATAAAGATAGTAAATGCCCATTGGCATTTATCATAACCTAATTCTAATTAGTCATAATGTAGCTATTATGACGTAATAACATAATTTATAATTGATTCTCTACCTTGAGTCCGGTTCCAAGAACAATTGCGTCATATTCTTCATCCATGGCGTCTACTTTTCGAAAGTTACAAAGGTAATATCAATAAAGGATTTCAAATGTTGCGAAGACAGTGGGTAGTTGCTTTCAACTTTCTCTCTGAAATAGGACAAAAGCATAAAATCAGTGAACCTTATAGTAAATGATATTGTTGCCAGAACGAATACTACATCCTTTACAGCTTTTCCTTTTTATCAAGGCCTGTTTTTAGTAATCTACGGACATTTAAATCTCAAATGCTTTAATTAATTCTAGTAAAATAGTGGCGTATCCCTGTCAGAATAATCTGGCTTTATAATCTTTAGTAAGAGATAATAAATAGCATGCGTATGCAACATACACTTACAAGCCAATTAAAAAGCTTGTGACGGACACTTTATAGGAATGAAAAAACGAGTTATTATAATATCTAAGTAATTAATTACAGAAAACAGCATGTCATCTTAATAATTCAGAAAAAGACAAAACTATACTGACTGTTGCTTCACAAATTACAGTTTCAGCCTTTGAATTGATCTGTAAATCTATTCCCACGAATAATATTTACATTAATATTGATTAAATAAAGCTATACCGCAAACTAATAGTTATTCCTAAAGATTTAAGGTGCTGTATGGACCTTAATGCTACTATTCAAATTCAAGTCAATAACATAATACTAAAACCACTATTTACAGCTTTTGCCGATGAAATTACAAAAATATGATGGACTGATCCCAAAAGTTCACCAAAAAAACAAGATAATTATATACTTTCAACATTTAGGTATGCATAGACGGGATTTCCGATTTCCTCAACCTCAGCTAACAATTTTGCAATTCTCTTGCCAATTTAGATTTAGATTCTTAAAGGTTGTACATAGCAAATTAGCAAATACTGTATTAACAATAACAAGAAACTTATATTAAGATGAAAATAGTTGGAAGCAATTTTTCTCCACTGATTTATATGTACTTGTAAGGTAAATGGAAGCATAAGGCATAAAATATTCATAAAAATATCCTTAATTGAAAATCCCCGACAGCAGAAACGCTAACAGACATGCCTGACATTTAGAGATATTAAGAGTTGCCGTTATTGCATAGTGTTCTATTAAGATTAATATTTAATTGTCAAATACATTGACAATGCATTTCCTGCTGTTCGACTTAACTGCAGCAATAAGTGAGTTAAATATAAATAATAAAATAAATATTCTAATTATTGACATACCTCCTAATGGAATGAAAACTTATTCTATAAAGTTGGTGGCTGCTGGCTGTTGGTATCCTCCTCTTCTTCTTGTCCGGGGCTGACTATGACTTTGTAGTTGACGTGACGTGACTTTCCTTCAACTTTTCGTCCTCTTCAATTCAGCTCAGTTCTCTCTCAGCGGTTCAGTGCTCACATCTACTTTTCCCTGGCAAAAGACAAAACCACAAATTGTTAATGCGCTAATGCCAATTACGAACCACAGTGCTCAAAGCGACGCCAGAACACACTATCTCCTTCACTCGGAAGATGGCAAACAAGCTTTATTTCCCCAATTGTAGCTAATGCACTAATCCGAAAGGAGGTCTTAACGATCCGACGAAAGAACCTGCAAAAAGAGCAACTTCCGATTTAGTTTTATGGAGATAAAACTTTTAACAACCTAACCAAAACCGAATTTGAACTTGGAAAACTTAAAAAAGTCGAAATTGGTTCACAAAAACACTTAAACTACATTTTATGCCTTAAAAACGATTAAGTTTCTTATGTAGTGTATGTACATACTTGTACTTTTTACCAAAAATGAAATATGTTATTTTAAGTCACAACAATTTAATTCTACTCATTCATTTCCGTAATCATAAATATTCAGGTAAACATGGCACATTAACATCATTTAATCACTCTGATACACTACATTATCGTGCCATCAACGTTATCATAGCAGATAGAGGTGTTATTATAACTTTTGTTTGCCTTTTTTTTGCGGTAATTAGTTTGCAGAGCGTAGTACTGTAAGCTGTATATCTTAAGGGAAATTCTCAATAATAAGTTGACAACAATAATAAAAGTAACGATTAGAAGTTATTATTGTGCAATTAGAAGCAATTAATTTTCTTCGCATTAGTAGACAGAAAGATAGTTTCCGAAATATAATATTGTCGTGTCCAGTTAAAATTCAGAAAATAGAAGTTAACAATTTGTATACGTACATTATAAAAAATTCAATTAAGTGCAGGATTCTTGTCCACATAATCTGTTTGCGTGATTGATTGTGTTTCTTAATTGTCCGCATTCTTTATCACAAAATCATTTATATGAAATATTGTTCACAGTTCACGTCGACATTATAAGTGGAATTTTATAAATTGTAAAATTCACAACATACTTTAGTTAGGAAGTAATTACGACAAAAAACCATAAATCATGGAATGACTTGAAAGGGTCGGGTAGTTGGGTCCGATGCATCAGAATTCACCTTTCCTTTTTCGTGCAACATTGATTACAATTCGGAAACGTTTATTTCTCCGAAAATCATTTATTAGTATATTTTGCTTGTCTATATCGCATAGAAAGTAATGGAGGACCGTGCTATTTTATTGCGGCTCAAGGAAGGGAGAGATCCATGATTGAATCGATTATTCAACCCCGTCGGGCCGTGTGACAAGGAGGGTGTTTTAGTTGTACCCTGTACATCCTGTGTAGGTACACGTTTACACGTCTACTCTACAGGGAGCCATTCAGCCATTCCTCCGATTTCAACTTTCCAATACTTTTACCTAGTAACAGAAAAATGGAGTCAAGGTTCAGTTTATGTCGACAGACTTTTTTAAAGTTATTATTTCGATTTTAATCCACTTGCCGAACTTAGCATGCCAATGTTATTAAAGTAGATAAATAATGGTCTTGAAAAACGGTTCTGAAAATGTTTTACTGCTGTGAAAATGGTTGAAGAGACGCAAAATGTTCGAAGACTTACACTATGGATATCATGCAACTGATGCAACTTAATATATATAGCTCTAGACTTTATTTGTACGTTTAGTTATTGACACCAAAGTATCAGCAATTTTTCGCATTAAACTGCACAAAAAATAACGCAAAGTTATTTACGTATGGCAATATTAGCAATCTTCTCAATCTTGAAATGCACTTGAGTTTATATAGCAATCATCAAATTGAATATGGTAAAATACAACGTTCATATTTAACGAGTTTGAAAACTGTGTCTGTATTGACGACGAGATCGAGATAGCATTGGAATGTATTAAGTGTACGATCTAGAAAGGGATTCTTTTATTAGTAGATTTGCGGATCATCTAGAAAATAAGTTAGCAAACCTTTATAGAAAAGTACATTCAAAGTACCCATGTTTTTTAATTTTTGGTAAATGCCTTAACTGCCTTTGTTTTGACGTGAATATATATTATGTAGAACTAATAAAAAACAAAAATAAAAGTTTCTGAAAATAAACGAAATAAAAATAACCAGGAAGTATTAGTATTAACTGTAGAGTCATCATCTCTAAAGATGATGTACTGACAATTATACCAAGTATCATGACTCTACCAATTTGATTGACGTTTGATGATATACCAAGTATAGAGATAATAG
>JABASH010003221.1:0-17185 GCA_019776445.1 Tomocerus maximus | reverse complement strand
GTCAGTACCTATAAAATGATATTTGTCACTCAAGCCAAAGTAGATGTCATATTTGTCTTAGTCTAGTAGATTTCTATGCAAATGTCGCAATAAATGTGATTACTTGGGTTCAATCTTTGTCTGCGAACCGTCTGCAGCTATAATAAAGATAACAAATGCAACATGCAACTCGAGATAGTTAGCATAATTTAATAATAAAGAGCATGGTATAGAATAATGATATCATTATAGGAATGGTTGGCAATTTTCGAGTTGATTCTCTTACCTTCGTTTGATTAGCAATGCTAATAGGTTCTCAAAAATTAGCAACAGTCACAAACAAAACAGTCTTATGGTGCACGTCATGCAATGCCACACCACACGGGATAAATGAATGACAATGCTAATTCCCATCCCAAGGGACTGTCATGTCATAGATTCCATTATATCATTTGAGAAGGAAGACAAACGAACTGTCTGTGGTGGTTTGGCTAAGTTTAAGTGAGCTTCATGAATGAAAGCGACAGGAGACCATTGGGGAGACACTCTAATCCTAGTAATCCATTACATAATACTGAATAACAATAAAGAGTAGATAAGTATTGCTAATTGTAATTGTACGAATTAATTTTCTTATGTAGTTACACACATTCATTAGGGATCTATAAACGCGTACACAACGCGTATGGCGAATGATGACAATTAATTTCAACATTCATTTATGCTTTTACATATTAAATTCTCCGTAAGTGCAGCAACAATGGGTAACAACTGCAAAGAATGGAGCTTATTTTAGCTTTACATAAATTCCTCTGTGAACAACTGCACATTAAGTTGTACTAGATGATGTACGGATAAGAATTCTATATAAAGGCGTAGAATAAAAAGCACCTAGTTGTTCGATTGTATTATGAATACAAATAGTACATCCTAGCTTTAAATAGATACAGCGAAGAAACATTGTTATTATGCAACAGTCAGGCGTATATAGTCAAGATGTATTTCACAGTCCCTACTTGCATTTAACTTATGTTAGTATTAGTGGTAGTGCTACGCATGGAAATGGAATAGACCACAAAAGAGTTCAAAGGCAAAGAGAGGCAGCGATTAAAGACCCCGAGCAAGAGGTAGTGGTTAAACAACTTAAAAGAAGCACGGTGATTAAAACGCTCTTCACCAAGTCATTGTGTTCTGTTTCCCATTCTTTTGTTGTATACTTATTGTCAGAGTTATAGAATAAAGTACGCTGCACACACAGTCACTACGATTATGTCTGACAGAAAGTATAAAGTAAAGTAGTATATTACAAATATACATCAACACTAATGGAGCTAAAAGCTAATGTACCCAAGTAAACGAAATATACGAAACCAAAAGCTTATTTGCAAAAGTGTGTGATACAGACTTACGTGGATGTGACGATTTTAAGAAAATGAGATGCACTGAACTTGACTCAAATGAGACAGGTGCGTCCACAAAGAAAAAAACTTGGAATAGGAAAAAAGAATTATATACTAACATACATGCATATGCATACCGGCATTTTTTAGTTTATACATTCATCCGATTGTATTATCTCTTCATGCGTCGAGCATTTTGTAGTATCACAGGTAAGTTCAAATCAATTCTCCGTAGACTCAGGTATTGTATTGAGGTAAATAGGTTGGGTTCGGTTTGGGTCTACGGACTCTTGTTTACTGCCTATCTTCATTTTACTTGGGATTATACAAAGATTATTTTAAAGCTGTAGAATCCTCAGTAATTCAAGGTGAATTCTTCAACATACATTAAGACTGCTTCACATTTTATTACCTCTAAGATTTATGTCCTATATACACAATAGTAACCGTATTAAAGGACATAGCAGTTATACAAGGTATGAATCATCCTTAAAGCTCACACAAGAATTCTAAAACTCATGTCTCACTCAAACAAATCAAGTTGACTGAGCTTTCAATCCGCAAAAATGCTGGTACATGGCCACAAATACTTTCGATATACAGACAGAAGAGATTTAAAGTTCAATAAAACACTAAGTAGACTGAGTATAATATTTTCTGTATATAGATTAACAGAGTTGATTCTCAGACAGACATACCGATATACTTATATCATAACAGACACATATTATTGACTTTTATAGTATACTTACACACATTGGGTTGAGTCAAGAATTTTTCTAACTGGTTTATTAGGATCTTCTTTCTGTCTAGAGTTAGATCTACTAAAGTAGGCATGCAGAATAAAATAGGCTTATAGACTAGTATAGGTACAAACTATATTGGATTATCCATCGGTACGTGTAGCAGTTGTCATGTACATAATATCCAAGGCACTAACCAAAGTTCGTTCTGCAGATAATATTATGTGTATACATTCTAATCTCGATTGTAGACTCCATGTGCAGAAAAGATGAAAATACATCAAGAGGAAAGTGAAAGTAGCGGCCTTGATTACAGAGCAACGAAGAGATATAAAGACAAACAAAAGGCGATGCCAAAGCAAGTCATGTACAGATATTATTACTCTATCTCTATACAATAACTATACATAACAACTACAGACAACTGTCGAGTATTTCTCCTATAAATTATGTCTGGTCTCCGTCTGATACTGTAGTAGTTTAAGCGAGGGAGGAATCCTATCAAACAGTTCAACAGGTAAGTACTGATAAGACACACGCTAAGTAGAATACTTCTGAATGTTCTTCGCCGAAACACTCACAATCTGCAAGTCTTATATAGCCAAGCAAATTAAGGCAAAATCTGCAAGTGCCTCCTGCATGCGTAAAAGTTCCATGCACAACAACAATCCAATTTGGTTTGAGTTATACGTTGAAAAATAGTAAATGACTGACGGCTGCGTTGCATATATTGCGTTCCCCTGAGACTCATGATGTGTAGCTATTGTCCTTTGACTATAGGATGTTATTTAGGTTTGATTTAACTGCTTTAGCATAATAGTATTTTATATAGCACATAGAACCACAGAACTACCTACATGGAGAATGGAATAATGAAATGCAAGCTAAATAAGCACATAACATTTACATAATCTCAGCATTGTGTATGCACAGAGTGTAGCTTGCATGTGTATATGGCATGGCACAAGTATGTAAAAATGGGCATTGTATAGCAATAAAAGTGTACTTTACAGGGAATTCCTGCAGATAGTGAAGTCATATAGTGCATTCAAAAAAGTCCTATGCATATTATAGGGCAACGCATGGAATATGTATGATATCATGCTAAATAGTATGCTAATGTGTTATAATGCAATTGAGAATAATATGCAAATATGTATAAGTGTATAAGGGTTGATGATATTGTCTGGGAAATAATGAGGCCTATGGAACAATATGGAAGGAGACTACAGCTACGTAGGGAGAGATAATGATATTACTTACCTGTGTTCATGCATACTAACTGTGAGCAACAGGTATGGACGGAATCTATCTGTATGTTGTAGTAACCCTTTTTTGCTCTATCGCTCTACTATACTACTAACTACGTATTTAGAGCCAATAGTAAAAATGTTAAATGAAAGAATGTACATAGTAGGATGAAATAGTAAGTAGTATGTATATATGTACATCCCACGATGCATATTAGCAGTGGAAGTGACTGTCTTTTAGTTACTTAGTTAGGAGCTGACTCCAAGTTTTTTAATGTACTATGTGCAAGTTGTCTTGTAGGATAAGGCAAGGTGTATTTAAGTGTATTAGATAGTAGTATGAAGTATTTTGTGGCTATATTTCCATTGGTATACATTCAGAGTCGGTTGTGTATGGAGCTATAGAGCTGTTTGGATATCGTGTGGTACTAAATAGATGGGTACCTACTTACTACCTTCTACTGGAATGAATTGTAATACATGACTAAGAGTAGTGTCCTAGCATGCAGTGTAATGTAGTGTAACAATATGCACACAGGTAAGTTGAGGATGATGGGAGAGCTCAGGTAAGTGTACTGCGATTATGTACGTACTTTACGTTACGTATTGTTATGTTACTGAGAGAGAAGTAAGAGACAACCACCGCCTCCTCTTTAAATATTTTTATTCAGTTCTTCTCAGCTGTCTGTACTGGATAGAAGGCACAAGGAGCACTTCTCCATATTATGATTATATACTTTCATTCAATCACCTGTACATAGTAGCCATAGACCGAAAAGAAGATTTTAATTACAAACAGCTCCGCAAGCTCTGTTTAGCTTGGTGAGCATCTTAATAAGTTATCATGTAGTACACAGGACACAGTTTACCATTCGAGTGACACTGAACTCAAATGTAATCTTTCCATGTGCTTCTTCAACTCAGTGAGAGTGTTTGTTGTTCACTTTTGCTCAATTTAGCCTGTTATTACTTATGTAATTTAGAGTAGCATTTTCACTTTCAGAGATTTATGTCCAATGAGAGCACATTCCCAATCTGTACCAAATAAAGTATGTAGAATTTAAAGAGGAAGAACATTCCTAGGATTTATCTGCACTTAAATACAAGAATTTTAACACTATAGATTCTTACCAGGAGATTGTAGTAGTTGCTTGGTGTGAAGCCGGAGTAATTACACAGGTATTTATTAAAACACCGGCGAGTAAAGTGCATGTTCTCAAGGATTAAAGTTGACTGCTCACTGCGTCAAGATTTGATTTTCCAACTGATAACTACTTAATGAAACAATACGAGAGCGAAATGTTACGGACGGAGGAAAACCGGATTTCTACGGTAAGATACTCAACGTGTCGTTAAAATATATGCTAAATCTTACTGATCTAGTTATTATCTCTTATGCCTACATTCCAGAAGAGTAATACTAGTAGAAGCACTACTAAGAGATGAGATTAAACATTATCATTCAAAATTAATGAGATAAATAATTGCAATTTTATGTTTCAATTTTTATTTAACATATGTTAGCAATATTCTAGGAGATGGGGACCTATAATAGGATATTGAAATTATTTTTGGAATAAAAGTGAATGAATAAGTTGGCTCTGAGTTTCCCAGTTTAGCTAATTTTGTATGAAATATTGTGCTATGCAAAAAATTAATACAAATACTTTTGGCAGCATCAGTTTGCTTATGATTCTGCATGATAACTTGTGCTGACATTTTTTGCATCACTCGCCAAAAGTGAGTAATCTAATGCAAAAGCAATATGGTAAATAATGTCCCTTGTATAGAAAAATCCTAATGACTGTAGGCGAATTACATTTATGTATAACCGAAGTGTTTGTGTGATGCAAAACGCACTATATATCAGTAGGAGATGTAACTGCTATACTTAAGTATAATCTAGCAATGTTAAGTATAGAATAGAACTGAAAAATAAACCCTGTATAATTATTCTCAACTAGTAATGGTGCTGCAAGGTGAAATTTAATGAGTGTTATTTTATGTTGTGATTGTACTGTTTGCCATATCGCCTTGCTTCGTGACTCATCTTTACTACAATCGGATATGAGAATCTTTTGGAATGTTGTTGAAAATTTCAACTTAGTTTAGATTGGGTTAATTTTATTTGGCATGATTATTATTACTATACTCGTTCTCGAGTTTCTTTCTACGATGGTATTCTTTGCACGGATTGAGAAATGGGTATTTGGTCCCAATTTTGATTGTATCTGTAAGAGTGGGAAAACAGTCTTATGCAAGAGTTTAATCAAGAAAATATTTATATGTGCATTAAATCAAATGAAACCCAAATAGGTAAGAAAATTGGCACTGAGCTAAGTAACACAATCACTACAACTTATCAGCAAGTCTTTTTCTTCCGGAGAGATTTTTGTCTCAGCTTGGCTTCATTAAACTATCATGACTCTGCTGTCTACGGAATGAAATTGATTACGTGTTTGCTGAACAATTAGTGATTAGACTCGTCATTTAAATATCGCCTGGAGAGATAGAGATCATAATTAAAAGAATCTCAGTGTAGAAATCTATTCGCTCAGGTAGGGTGCAATTGCAGGGGTAATCAATACTTTTTCATTTTAAAACAGCATGCTGTGTAAATCTATTTTCATTGCTTGTTGCACGTGCTAATTCAATTAAATTATCTAGGTATGCCCAGCTGTCTTGTAGTACAGCATGACGATAAAAAGGCTTTTTGATATGTCTCTATGATTATCCACATAATAAAGTAGAGCTATACACAAATGTAGTGTTACAAGTATAGTAACATAATTATGTCCAAGCTTGTTCAGCTTTGTCAATTAAGAAGTAGAGAATTGCACATAATAAAACTTAGGTACATACACTACATCTACAACATCTCCCTAAGAAAGAAAAATTGCGTCACGATTGAATTGGACTTGAATTTTCATCTTTTGTTCACTGCAATGCTCACTTGTAATGGCACTGGCTCTGGCAACAGTTTAATTTTGTAATTGCATCGTTACCATCAAAGAAAAAGACGTGACAGAAGCAACTCTGCTGAGTTATTCCTATATCTGCCTTCACTAGACTGTCATCATTTGTCGCTTGTTCCATTTCATCAAAATGCTACAGAGAAGTATGGCAATTGGCAAGAAACATCTAGGACTTTCTTGGAGCAATTTGATTTAGATAATAGCGCAAAAACATTATGAAACTAAGAATGCTATTGTTATGAATTGAACATTTTAATGTCATTTCGGTTGCATAAGAAAACATAACATTACATACAAATAAATTAATTCGGTATTATGTATTACAATTTTCTTGATAGTAAAGGTATATCAGCATATCTGCTTATATTATAGTTAGGGCTATTTATGTCGATTGGTCATTTTTGATCAGAGACGTTAAACACAGAAAAATCAATCAAATAATAAAAAGGCTGAGAATTTGGTATTTTCTTCCTTCATTTTCATAAAATGTTGTTTGTACATAGACAATTGATATTTTCAGTGACAGTGAATAGTATTTTGAAAAAGATAAAGTACTGTGTAAGGTATTTGTAGTTGATTGTGTGATATCTTTGTTCCGTTTTGAAAAGGGGTAGGTAAAGCAAGGTAAGTATAGTCAAATATTTTCTCTAAAGTTGTTAGTTATTCTCTTCCCTCATGTCCATGATTGTCCGTGTCCAAATAAGGGCTTCCATTGCCGACAGCAAAGGCAAACTGACATACTTACTAACCTACTGGTTTGATTTTCATGTAAGTATTCATGCAACGTTAGCCGTACAGAGAGTGGAATAATGGATGAAGTAATGCTACATTAGAATACATGCATAATATTGTTCTTAGTCAAGACTGTCTACGTACGTACGTGCCAGTGTATCCTAGATTGACTTTGGATGACCATACTGTAACATAATAGTACAATATTTCACTCTTGCTTGTGGATTTCTTTATGGTTATATAATATGATGATATTGTATTTCTTTCTGTATAGTAAATAAGAAATCGAGAGTCTGTAGGGAATATTGTTACAATTATCAGCAGAGTAGCTTATAGCTATATAAATTGTATATCAGACAGAACTAGTATTTGATATATAATTATATTGATGCACATGTTTCGTTTTCTGTCAGTTACTAGCTCTGTCTTGACATGTAGTCAAAGTTTCACAATGCAAGGAAGTTGGTTCGGACATTAATAATCGAATAGGTCATTCCACAGTACAAATTAGGAAAAGGTAACATTTGATATCTTATCCTATCGGTATCCCATCTCATCGGCTTACTTTTAGTAGTGACTTAGTATACCTTTCGTCCGAGGAGACAGGATCTCTTGGCATTGTACATTCTTTATGTAATGTCATCGTGTAAAAGACAGGTATGAGATATATTCTTTTCCTCTCTGTGATGAGTTGGTAAAAAAGGGAGTCTTATAAATACTCATGTAAATCAAAATTACGTACATGCTCAGAGGCATTATTGATTATGAACTGCTATGTGATTTGTCTGTCTTTTTTGCATTGTATTTTTGTGTGGCAGTGTGAGTGAGTGCTAAGTTGTGTTGTAGGTGACCCTCAGCCCACGACTAAACTTGGACCGTTGATCAGCATTTTCCATTTCAATGTTAACACAGCTTCGCATAATAAACAGATGCATAATAATGTAGATATTTATAACCAACTGCGCATTCAGCCAATCTAAGCCAAACAAAGTACAAACTCAAATCTACTGACGATTATCGCTCTCTGTCTTGTTAAATTCATTGGAGACTATCTTGTCCGGCTGTGGTAGCCAGTTAAAGTCAAGTCCGAGTCATGAATCATGATTTCATACCAGATAGCTCAAATTGTTAAAGATGCCTCAATGTCAAATGCCATAATGCCAATCGATTCAATGTACAACAGAATGCACGTTGTCTCTACAGCGTCATTGTGACTTGACAGCAAAATACAACATAGCTTACCGATTTATAATTATTATTGTTTGTTTTTATAAGCTTATTGAAACGTGTTAACAACTTTCCAATTATGATGTCATCAGGCTATTGCCTATCAATGTAAAAAACATCTAAGACATTATAAGTTTCTGTCACTTCTTTTGCTGGATTTTCCATATTTTTTTGTGCCTTTTAAACTCACCTTCGTTATGTTTGTGCCCGAATTCTATTTGTATGCTAATGCTGATCCGTAGTTAATGATCAAGTTTTTTTTACCATCATTGACATAATCTAAGATGTATTTCACATAACAGATGCAGATTTTGATCATTTGAATGAGAATTAATTTGACTTTTTTTATTCTGCTACTTTTATTTTCCTTAGGGCCATAAAAAGTCTCAGGAAAATTGAAACTAAACTGTCCCAATCAGGTATATCACTTATTGTTAATACTATGTGTCCTGCAGCGTAAGAATGACATAATATTTCCATTTATCTTCTCATTAACAAAAGTGCAGAGAAGAATGTGAACCAAGCGTTTGTATTGTCTGATAAATTTACTGCGTACTACCATTTCATTTTATATTCCTTAAAAGTATATGAAAACGGATAACAATTACTTTACCCAATATTGGCAACAGTTTTAGGTGTCTATAAAAGGCTTTATTTGTGCTAACTGTAATAATATATCAGACTACCAAAGAAAACTTCCTTTAATGGATACAAAAAAATTGTTTATGTAATGTGAGTCCAGTAGATTTAAAGCTTAGCATGTGTGGATATATTTCGTAACTATTGTTCGTAATGATGTTAATGCACATCTAATTTGAGAAGGCAAGTGAACAGCGGATAGTCATAATAATTGTACATCACATTGAGTTTTGTTACACCATAAAGTTTATTGCATTTCATATATTATACATAGGTAGTTTTTATTTTTCATCACATACCCTATTACCATTATTGTCGATCGATCGATACCCATAGCACTAATACTACGAGTATCACTAGAATAGAAAAGATTGCAAAATGCAACGTCTTTTTGATAGTTGATTAAAATGATGCTTTGCATTCCATTTCCGTGTATAGAAAGTCTCACCGTTGGGAGCTCAATACTATTGTATTGAGATTCTTCTAGATTTAATTCCTGGAAAATATGAAGCTGGTCTGGATATTGTGAATAGTATTGGAGGGACAATGGTATTGCAAAAATTTCATAGTGCTTTGTAGGAATGTGTACTTGAGTGATGTATTCAAGACCAAATGTTAAGGTTATTAAAAGAGATAAGGATGAATGATGAGACGCTGTGCTGGTATTTAAAATGTTTCTGTTGATTGTGATATGAATGATCTACGAGATGTGATGTGAATGTTGTGGTGGCGGAGTTCAGGGATTTTATCTTTTTCTCCTTTCATTTGGTACCACTAGTGATGATTTGCCTCTGTCACTTGTACTTGCACATTCTTCAGAAACCACTTTTAATAGACTTGTGTTAACTATTAACATGTATGATAATTATTACTTTTGCATTACCTACACAGAAATAATGTGATTCTATTGTCTCATGAAAATAAGTACACACTAACCACTACCTACTAATATGCACTTACGTATCTAAAATGATTTTCTTTGTTTCTACCGTATCATGTCGCATGTAAAATTGCAAATTAGCTTGGAGCACACACATTAGCTATCTGATTTTTGCACGTTATGTTTACTGTCGGTAGTCGGTAGCTAATCTGACAATGAGCAAACACGTTATTGCTCAGGTGCAATAAAAAATCCAAGGCAGTTTCGGACGTGATGCGAAATATTTGCATTTATCTCTTCTTCCCTTCTCCCATAACTTATCGTGTATTTGCAAAGTGGTAGCTAAAACAAATCATTTATTACTTACCTAACCTTTTGCTTACGGAGTACGGACATAAATAACCAACTATAAGTAGAAGGGTATCTTGGGCTTTAAATATAGGAAGCAATTGTAAAAAAGAGATACGAAATATTGATACCAAGAAGAGCATTATTGCATATACTGGTACTAAGCTTAAAATTGCAAATTATCTGCTAATAAAGAATCTCATTGAAAGGCTAAGCTAATGTGATTGTACAGTAAAATATTTATTTGCCCATTAGTAGTCCATTTTGTAAATATGATTTTAAAATCGTCTGCGGTCTTCATACACCTTGAAAAGTAACGACCTTTCTTGATCTCTTGTCTACAAAACTAATTATTCTGTGGATTATACTCGAATAAAAGTATGTGAGAATTACTGCTGTGACCTGTAAGGAAATGTCTTGAATGCCAATATGACTAGTGGACACAGCACAGTGGGTGGATGTTAAATGTGTCATATGTCTACATAAATCTAATGCATGAGTATCAACATGCTTGAATAAGTTTGCATATTTTTATTGACAAATCAAAAATTTCTCTATAGAAATTCAGGGGTTCTTAAAGCAATTGTGGTAATAAGTTACGTGACTGGTTTGGGATGTTCGTTTGTGTTTTGTATTGATTGGTAAGAGAGACGGAAACATAAATATGTAATCCCAGACTATTAAATCAGCGAGATTATTATAGATTGTATACACAGTTGGTAGCATGTTCTTTAGGAATGCTGAATAGCAGAGTATTACAAAATAATCTCGCAAACTTAAATAGTATGATCAGTTGTTGGAAGAGAAAGGGTTCTATTATGATCTAACAAAGTTAAAAATAGCACACTCATCATATCATGAATCAGCTATCAATCAATTTGACTGTGTCTTTCATCATAAATAAGTAGATTGTTGTTAGGAAGGAAGTTTTTACACTCTAAATGATTAACTAGGTAATCCAATCACCTGTAGATAGATATCCTAGTTAAGTATCTCATAAATACACTGCACTGCGGTTAATAACATTATTGAATTGAATCTTTGTTGTATTTTGGATTTATACTTTTGTGTTTTTGTCTTTTGTTGCTTACTTACATGAGACTTCTATGGATCTTGTACACAACAGCATTGCATCAAGAAAGAAAATATATTAAGCCCACGAAGAGTATTGTATTGAAAATTGCATGATTGGATTGGGATAGGATATGGCAAAGTTTTCGCTTTTCATTTCATTGAACTGATTACTGCGAGCATGACTGATGTGATATGGATTGAATGGTGAATAGAATAACTTTACACTTAGTGCAGTAAGTGATAATAAGCAAGAACAAGGTGTATTACTTCTCAGTTTAGTAGGCAAACTAGTGAATGTATATAAATTGTGTTATGATGTAAACTGTCTTGTTCCATATGAAAATGCTATACACTCGCTATATCTTGTGAGTGAGTTCTTACCATGTTCTTACAAATACAGAAAGTGATCTTATATGGATGGATTATCGTAGGATAGTTCGTAACACGAAATTGATTGGTTTTGGATTTTGGTAAATGTAAACATTCTTATTTAAGGTACGGTGCGTGTATATACACTGTAGAACGAATTTTGCTAATATCAGCGAAGCTAGGTATGCGAATCAATTTATGACTTTTTAGATATTGGTATAGGGGATAATAGTTTGTATCAAAGATACACGATTGTAAAATGCACCGTAGTTATGACTTGTTGATTTTTATGAACAGGTTGGTCTATTGGCACGAAGTCCGGAAGGCCATGCGGCGAAAGGGATGCAAATCAAAGGGAACGAAGACCTCTGGATTGAAATCCAGGCGCACACCTTTCGCAACTGGGTCAATGAGCATTTACGACCTTTGGGACTGTCGGTGAATGATTTGAGTACAGATCTGTGTGACGGCACACGTCTTATTGCACTCGTCGAAGCCTTGCAAAAAAGAACTCTGCGAAAAATTCATAAACCTCTCAACCAACATCAAATGTTGGAGAATGTGTCACGAGCTTTGGATGCCATTTCCTCTGATGGAGTCAAACTGGTTAATATAGGTAATTCCCAATACTCTCTTTCTACCTATGACTTATTACCACCCTCATTACTTGCATTTTCAACAGTTATAAACATATAGACGCTTTTATATCGTGTCATTACATTTATTTATGTACATTGTACACATTTAGACAGGACTAATTACCATAGAATATCAATTGTGAACGAATGCTTTTACTCTACTCAATGTTAACGGTTCTTAAGTGATGACACGTTCAATGACAATGACGACTGACTGTATTGACTTACAATTACTTGCGTGCTAATCACACCTAGAATGTTTCCGCTCCGAAACAGGAGACAATAGTAACATTTGTTCACTAAAACATTCAAATTTTCAAACAATTGCCGTGAAATAGTATTATTTGCATTATGACAGTTGAGAGCATTGGGATGATGATGGTTTCATTCAAACACAATGTTAGAACTTAAAATTGTGAAACGGTAAGACACGATATTGTGATTGTATAATGATGTGATAAGGTGGTTCAGCTATTTATCTGTTTCTTAAAATGACCCACCCGAGGTGAAAGGGCTCAGTTCCTTGCACTGTGGGAAAAATATGAGCAAGTCGTATCATAATTGGGATAATGTACGACCACTACGTATTTATACTGGCTAGATGTTCTGTTTTGAATACAATAAGCCCTATAACAGTGAAATTGGTTTATAATAGTAATCAGACACCATGAATAATGCGATATGATATGAACACCAACAGTGTTTTCATGTACAGACAATAAGACAAAATATTTTGGTTACTTTAAATAAAAGTATAAGATTCTATCTCAGCTCTATGAAGAAATGTACATGGCTCATCCCTGTGTTTTTTATTTACTACAAGGAAATGTAAGTTTAACGAGCTTTACTATGAAGATAATAAGTTTGACATGTTTTATTTTATCTAATAATAGAGTTATCTACCTGTGCTAACTTTTGAGTCATTTCAACAGGTGATTAATATTTTTGTATCATTTTCGAATCTTAAAGGAATTGTACCGAATTATTTTATTGACAATCCGTTTCAAAAATTATTGACGAACGAAATTAAGATCTTAAGTTCAATTGGAGGTTCGGAAGATTGAAAAATAAATACGATTAATTTGACAAACTGCCTTATAAATCTTGTGATCTTGGAACTCATAATGATAACCTTGGCTTTGTCCTGTGTGGTCTCAGCCAGATCGGTCAGTTAGTAAGAAACTTTTATAGGTAAAACATTAAATTGGAATAGAATTGAGTGAAAAAGCTATTGTGGATAATAAAGGTCGAATGGGAAGAGGGTTCTAGGGAAATAATAGCCAAAGTAAAGCAAACGAAGCAAAACAGACAATTGAAGATAAAAGTTACATAGAGTAAATGCATATTTAGTAGTACAGTTAATATTCTTGTGTAGTTTTTGCGATGTTCTCTTCAAACATTACACCCACGCATGGCCGCCGTTGATAATGACTCTCACTTGTCAGATGCTAAAAAACTTGACATAGTGAAGCCAAGCCAAACCTTTATTATCTCTGATGTATTTTTTATATAATGTGAGGCTGTAGTACATGAAGTACACAAGAGTCAAGAGACACACTCACACAAGTGTATATGTAAAGCTGAGTCGCAGTGGAAATGGACTGGTCTCTATTTAATATTTAATGCATACTGAATTGTACGTGTTCTACAGGCAGACAGAAAGATATATGTGTGAAAAAGAAGAACAGGAGAGTGTTGGACTGGTGGCCACACTTTTATGTATGAGTGCCATTATGTGGGCACTTGTTCTTTATTTTTTCTATTCTTTCCACTCTTACTTCTGCAGGTCGACGTTTTTCATTTGTCTCCAAGTAAAATAAAATGCTATTTAGGGCTGACAAGAGATTTCCTGAAAAAATAATACAATCCTTACAGGACTTGTCCTAATCAAACTGAAAGTTTCAATATTACATTAGCTTTAGCACCAGTTGGCCTTTGGCTACCATAAATGTTGGAAGTTTACTTGCGAAAGTGTGAAGGGTACTATATTGTAGTTTAGAAGAGATTAGGCTTCTGGACAGTAAAGAAGGCAGAGAGTAAATTAAAGCTTTAACAATGCAATAAGGTAGAAGATACTCTCTTTAATGCAATTTATACCCCACCTGGCCTAATGTAACCTTTTGCATTACCATTCAAATTAATATATCTTACGTAGGCTATAATAATATCTGTGTATTTAATAATAAAGGTAATGGCAGGAGAAGGAAATACAGATAATAAATACAGTATTCCACATTGTAAGATATATTAAATAGATAACACTGGTTTGCTGATACATTTCTGTATGCGTAGCATTTGTGAATTTTTTCCCTAAAGTTTCGTTAAGGTAAAGTTGGCAAAAACTGGATTTCTATTTCTCCCTTGGCTTTGAATGTTCAAATCAACTTGAGTTAAGTCAAGGAGTAACAAAAGAAGGTTGGTTTTAAGTAGCCTACATGGGATAGCAAAATAACATAACCTGTCATGTTCAACTGTAGAATAAAGTGGAGGGAACAGATCACTCACCAGATAAACATTATTGTCTGCGTAATTATTAATAGTGCAAAAGGTATGAGCAGATGGTTAATACCATATAGAATGTAATAGCATAAACTAATAGCATTGTATGCACTCTATTATATATTTATTACTATTACTTGCGTGCACAAATTGTTTGTACTTATATACATCTTTAGATAGTTCTCTGCTTTGCACTTGCAACAATAGAAACCAACCTGGTTTAGTTTTGATTATGTCACAATAAATTTTCTCATGATTTCCATAGATAGGAAACTTGCTGATTTGCTGCTGTACATACTGACAGGCTGTAGGTACACAGAAGAAAACAGAAAAATAAATTACGTGTACTGGCCATGATTTTGTTTATAATATATTATGCTTAATGTGTTCTTATATTGCTGAGAGTGAAATTATAGTATTTCCTTCATTGATAGCGTTATATAAAATGATATCAGTAATAGTGTATCGTATATAGAGTGTAATATATTTATTTACGAGCACAGAGGTGTGGGAGTTTCGCCTTGGTTTCAAGCAAGGACTTTCTGTTGCAATATTACATCAGTGAGGTGTATAAATGCTTGCTGAACTAATCAACAGGAATTAAGAACAGATTTCTGTAAGAGTAATAAAATCCTGTATACAAACAATGACTATCTGACCATATTCTATGCTTATCATTAAGGATCATTTTGATAGCAGACCTAAGTGAGATGGAATATTATGCCTCACTGTCTTAAGTTTATAGAATGAGGAAAATACAGCCACTTAATACGGCAATGTGCATAGGACAAGGAGAATGGTGTAATGAAATAGATTCATAAAACATTTTTTGCATACTTAACATTAACATACACATATAAAATTACGAATAGTACCGAGTGTATTTATCGCAATTCATCGCGCATTCTTCTATTTACACGTTATGTAATGTACACAGGTACTTTATTTACTACCTAAGCTAACCTATTAAAAATTTACGATTTTTTAAATATATTTAAGCTACAGAATTAACTTTGGTTTCCGTGTGCAAACAGATTCTGCTGTGTAATCTACTTGTACTCACAAACCTACTGGAATAGAAGTCATGAGGGCATGACGTAAATAATTTTATCGGTACTTTGCATTTAACGTTAATTATCAGCCTGTTAGATGTAGTGTTTAATATTTTGTAACACATTTCTTGCTCATTTGTAAAGGTACCTGACCAAACTCCGTTTTTCAATGCTTTGTTCTGCTACTGTGTCAATCACATTAATTACCTGAATACAAAACCACATTTAAATAGCGAAATCCGAAGTAAATGATCATCTCACCCACTAAGGCAAATAGCGGAATGAAAATCTCAGTTCCGCACGTACAAAGTACACAGTTATCTACAAACTCATCTTTATCATTGCAGTTTACTGTTGAGTGTTTTGTGCCACAGTTTTTTCCAAAAAAATAAAAGGGGATTACATTTTTTAAGTCTTGCTGTATAGGTATACTACATAAGTACTGCTAGTATTTAACTATATGTTTAACAACATTATCAGAACAAACTAGATAAATGGTATAATTGGACCATTAGGAAAGCTACGAACACTGCAACAGACTTAAAAAAGTTTTTCAAACAATACCTAAGAGTACCTAATACAAAAGCTCACTTTATTAATCCTTATCATTATAGCATGCATAATAACATTATCGCTATTAATAACATAACTCTAATTATATGCATATAATATGTAGGATTAACAAAAAAGGTGTAATAAAATAGACAATACCAAGAAGGAGGACTTTCCCCATATAATGTTCTGTTTAAAAACTAATCTATATTATAGTATTTATTATATTTAGTAATAGAAGTACTTAAGGGATTTCTTTTTGTTTTGTATCGGTTATTGCACGATTTTGTGAAAAGTAAGTACCTATACATTTGTATTAGTTTCAGATAATATCCTACACGTGCATATCAGAACAATTTGGTATGTAAGATTCACTAATGAATCGACTGATAAACGTCACGCACTAATTTTCTCATGCGATTTTTTTGGCTGCAACGAAATGCAGTATAATTTTGTACTTACTAGCAATGTACATCGTTGAGCTTGTATCTACAATGTACATCTACGAATTCTAGTTATTTCTGCATGCTGAGTTTAATTATGTGTGTACTAAATTAACTATTGTGCATAGATAAACGTTTGTAACTTCTAGTTAATTTTGTCATACATGACATTTCTAATCATTCAGAAGAAATAAGTCAATCTGTTAGATATGCAAGTTAAAAATATTAGTGAAGGCATATGGAAAATAATAAAGAAGAGTAAAGCAAAACATTAGAGTTTGGTCAATCATTTTTTAGTTGAATTCAAATTGTACTTTTAAGAAATGCTAGAGGGATGATAAACACTTTTTTAGCCGATTCTCTGGTCAATTTTAACGGAGTATGT
>JABASH010003220.1:0-17191 GCA_019776445.1 Tomocerus maximus | reverse complement strand
ATTATTTTATTAACCCTATTATGTTAAAACTTATTACTGTGTCATTCAGGCAAACCTTTAATTTAAGGTCAGTCGACAAATAAAGTCATTTATATATATAAGCAAGTAAATTGATCATCTTATTTACATAAATATATTTAAGCCACGGAATGACAGTGAAGATTATCTCGGGTCATCAGAAGTAACTCTAGATGATGAACAACCAAGCACCACATCGAAGGAAATCGTAAATTTTCATTGACATATATGTTTAATCGGTAATTTTAAATTCTTGATAATCAATCTTTTTATTTTTAGCAAGAAAGTGTTATTACTTTACCTGAAGCAGTGCAAAAGGCTCCGGGAAGAAAAAAATGGGATAGGCCAATTGAATTTCTTTTATCATGTATATCTATGAGCGTTGGATTAGGAAATATTTGGCGATTCCCAGTTACTGGTAAGTAAAGGCGGAGGGTTATAATATAGTGCTTCATTTTAGCCGACGTAAAAGAAAAACCAGGCAAACCGCCAAATTGCAAAAATTATTGAAACGGCTAGTGGCCAAAATGGTTGAAAAACTGTTCTCAGCCGGCTAGCCATCATCGAACAATACTGGTTATGCATAGTATCTGAATTATATTTACCACAACTTAATTATGGCCAATAAGTAGGAAGGGCTGGCCATGATGTATACTTGTCGTCTTATACTTGAAGATGTTAAGAATTTTAATAATAATTATGATCATCTTTAACTGTCAGTTACATATGTATTTTCAACTTTTTCATTATTTATTTTATTTCACTTACAGCTGCGAAAAATGGAGGTGGAGCTTTTCTAATACCTTACATAATCGGTAATCCTTGATGTATTTTTAATAGTAAATACCATACCGGCCATCTGCCACATTGTGTCCAAAAGTTCATGGTATTCAATTTTAAATCTTTATATAATTGAAATGTACCCAGTGATTATTTTTATCGGCCGTCCATTCTACTTTATGGAGCTTTGTCTTGGCCAATTTTCCTCTTGCAGTCAAATCAAATGCTGGAAAATTTCTCCTTTTTTTAAGGGGTAAGTCTTCTCGTACTATAACAAAGAAAGGAACCTAAAATAAATAATATAACTAATCAGGGTCAGACCAGTCCCTTAATGTTGAAATCATTTCACAAAAAGATGAGAATCGTAATTTGACTGATAATGACCCAAAAAGATATGTTCCGAATTTGGGAACAAGAATTTTTACAGTTGTGTAAAATATTGTGCAAATTGGTAATGTTACGTGGTTTAACTTCGGCTCTAAAAGTCTAACATGTAACAGTCAACAGTACCAGTTTAAATCTACATTTACTTTTGTACCTTATCTTCTAGTCCATTAGTAGTCAGTCAATCGGATGTAATTCTTTAAAGCGCAAAGCAACTTGATTGAGCAACTTTATATAGTTTGTGGAAGTTGAACATTCAAAATATATTACCATTGGCATACATAATCTGGACCCCCAATTAATGTTGGTCTAAGTATTATAATGTTGGCCCAGACATTTCCAGGGTACACGAAGAACTCATCAACAGCACTTTCGTAAACATGACATTGTTTTTTCGTAAACTAAAATGGTATTATCGTAAACTTCCAATATCAGTCCAGAGGGCTTAGCTTAGACTGTTGAGAGAGACCAATTATTTACATGCATTATTATAATTATTTATGTTTATGAATGATGGATTCTTTAATTAATATGGTACTTTGCTTTTAATTTTTTTTCATTTTACAAATATTTACAGCGTTGGGTATGCCTCATGTCTATCTACTGCAGTGGTTATGACGTATTACACGAGTATGAAAAATTATTTATTTTATTTTTTATATTTTTTAAAATTATAATATAATTCAATTTTGTAATTATTCTAATTATTGTTATTTACTAATACTAAAGGTATTATGGGACTTTCGGTGTTCTACTTTGCTGTTTCGTTTCAAGAAGTTTTACCTTGGTTGGTAGTATTTTATATAAAAATAAAACATTTAATAACTTGCAGTATTTTGGTTTTAGTAATACGCGTGTTTTTTTGCTATAATATTGATTACACGTACGTAACTGTATATTATGCTAAAGGAGCATTATTATGCATCTTAATTATTGAGAATATATGTACACATAATATAATACTTACTTTTAGTGATAATGATATCATAATAAAAGGGACAGAATTATAGATTTTTACAACTTAACAGGGCAAAATGTGATAATTCATGGGCAGGTGGTACTTGCATTGGCACATCCTCTACAAGTTCCAAAAGAACTTTGCCAGACTTGTACTTCAAGTAAGCTGACATTTTAATGAAAGTCTTTATGTGTAGTTGTGCAATGCAAAGTAACGGATACCATTTTTATCACATAGAAACTATGTGCTGCATGAAAATTCTGATATTGATGATGGTATCGGCTATCCAGACTGGAAGTTATCCCTAGCTCTGCTTTTTTCTTGGTTACTAATTTTGGCCTCACATTTTTTTGGGGTAATACTTAGTAATATAATTTCATATACAAAATAGCATTTTTATGTACCATATTAATTACTTTTGTATTTACACTTGCAAAAACTTTTATAAATCAGGTACAGAGTGCAGGAAAATTCGCTTACTTCACAGCTATTTATCCATATGTTGGTTTGGGCGTCCTTCTTGTTCGTGGGCTTACATTGAAAGGTTAAATATAATAGATAATTTATATTATATACATACATATTATGCATATTATTTTATTACCAAGAACGGGGAAATGCATTTTTTTAACCCAGTCAACATTTCCAAACCGGAATAATAATAAAATTCACTCCGCGGTGCATGAAATCTCAAAATGTAGTCCATATTTTTGATTTAGTAAACAAACGTACACATTTCTTGTTTACAACTAACTTTTTATTGCATGCTAAATGATAAAAATAAAAAGCTGCACTAACAACTGCATTTAAATTAACTTATTTTTTAATATTTTAAGGTGCTGGTGCCGGTCTCCTTGCATTTCTTATACCAGAGTGGGGAAAGCTGGCTGATCCCAATGTAAGCGTTTTTATAAAAGAATCTCATAAAGGCCCCCATTGACATAACTTAGTATATAACGAATGAGCTACGTTATATCAATGGGGACTTTTATGAGGAACTATGTATTATCAAGAGCAATTTAAAAGACGTAATGCATCAAAACCTGATTGAAAAATTGGAATTACTAAACTTATTTACAATACTCATAGGTTTGGTATGAGGCAGTGACGCAATGTTTCTTTTCCCTGAATGCCGGATTTGGATCCATCATTATGTTTTCTTCTTACAACAAATTCAACCAAAATATATACCGGTAACAAAGTAGCAGTTACACCATGCTTTGAACTATAAATTTGACCTAGATTTTTTATTTAACCTTTCAGGGATGCAATGGTTGTCTCCGTGAGTATCAACATAAATAAATTACCTACATAATAATTTACCTCTGTGGTGATGAATTAATAATATAACTGAGCTGTTGTACTATTGTGTCCAGCAGTACCCTTCAGCCCTGATATTCATTGCTTGATTTTTGTTTAAAGGCAATGGATACATTTACAAGTTTGGTAGCTGGTCTAACGATTTTTTCAGTGATCGGTTATCTTGCCGGAGAAGTTAAGCGGCCAGTTAAAGATATGCTTAGCGATATTGATGGAGGGCCAGGGTTGGCTTTTGTGTCTTACGCTCAAGCAATCGCCAAAATTGGATGGGTACCCCAGGTAAAAGACTAATTTATTAATAAATATTCTCCAGTTAAGTTATATCTACCTAATACCATGTAATTTTATTTGAAAGCTTTTCAGTGTATTATTTTTCTTAATGTTGTTTACACTGGGTCTTGGAAGCAGTACTTCGGATGCCGGTAAGAAAAATTAAATTTTAGATTAAATTAAGTTTTAAATGGAACTACGACCATAAAATATATATGAATAAAATTAGTTATAAATTATAATTCATATTATAAAATATATCTATATCTAGGTGCCGTTATATCTGTATTCAGTGATGCTTTCCCAAAGTTCTCGAAACGGATAATAACTTTCATCGTTTGTGGCTTTGGATTTTTATTCGGACTTGTTTTTGTGACTCCGGTAATGTCAATGTCTTGCATACTTATTAAACTTTTAATTAATAATTTTTGAAACATATTTTTAATACTTTTGAATTGATGTGTATGATTATGAAATAAAAATCTGTATACAGGGAGGACAAGTTATTTTTGAGTTGGCAGATTACTACGGAGGAGGATATATCATTTTTATTACCTCAGCTGTTGAAGTTTTTGCGATATCATGGATCTATGGAGTCGACAATTTCATCTTGGATATTGAGTTCATGCTGAAAATAAAGCTCGGCTGGTACTGGAAACTGTGCTGGAAATATCTGATTCCTCCTTTGCTAGTTATGATCCAGATGTACGCTATTTATGACAGTCCTGTTTTAAAAAGGGCTGGGCAGCACTACCCAATTGCAGCGACACGTAATCCAATTAGTCACAAATGCTCGTCATAACATTATTGAAGTTTTTGTACATTTTGTGTAAATGTTTTGTAAATTCACGTAGTTTCTGGATTCCTGATTGTTGCAACGGCAATAGTGTTTCTCCCAGCCCTTGCAATTTATTCGTTGACGGAAGTTTCAGGAACAGTTTCTGAAGTAAGCTGAATAATTTAAATGATTCTTTCTAATCTTCGAAATTGTAAATTGTCATCCCGTAAATTTCACAGAGGTTCAAAAAGGCTCTAAATCCAACTGAGGATTGGGGTCCAGAAGATCCGCAAATACGAGAGGAATGGATTGCGTTTAAAAGTGGAAAAATAAAACAAGGAATTTCAACTTTGGACAAAGTAATTGGTTTCATTATAGCAGTTGCTCTTTCGAAGTTGCTTCTTGTACTACTCCTATGTAAAACTTAGTCGGGATAAATAATAACATATTCAATATCTTCACTACTAAAATCTAAGTGTCACATTAAATTATTTTATGCAATGGACCACTCACTCAAAGTGTCAGTGTTGTCAAAATTTGAAGTACCTATGTGGAATAAAATGTTTATATTATATACTAATACACTACAAATCGCATTTTTGTAAAGTTAAAGATAAAACGAGTCAGTAATTCAAATCAGTCACATTTGCCAAAACATTTTTGTTGAAAAGTGTTTCATGACTATGGCAGTTTTTAAGGGCTATCTAAAGATTATTTAATATATGTTCCTGTGTTTTTTTTATTTTTTATGTCTGTGGTTTCTGGTTCATTAATATCTTCATTAAATTCTTAATGAAAAATAAATACTATCATCAGAAAATGTTTAAATACCTTAGCGAAACTATTGTATGAATGTAGAAATGATTTGTCAACACAGTTTTAATTTAATGGTGATGGAAATGAGAATATTTAAAACGCCTTATTGGGTTATGTGAACAATTGGGAGCAATTATTCCACATTATGCCCGTTTTTGGTCAATCTATATCCTCCATTCCAAAAAGGTTGTGATACATGCTGCTAAAGGAATCATTAGCTACATGCTGGGTGTTTGCCATTAATACGAAAATGGTAGCGGAAAAAATTGAAGAAAAATGACGAAAACAAGATTAGAAGTGAGTACGTTTATTAGGACGAACATTTTACAACGTAATTTACCCAAAAAGGAATACTTTCTCCATTTCCTTGACGCAAAAAGAACAAAGCATTCTGTAAAAACTCATTAGCTGTATACGAAAGCTAAAACAATGATTTCTGTATAGGGCAATTATTAAGAGAATTACAATCAGCAAAATTTCGCCGTAATGTTAGATTTACCCATTTAGTTACTACTCGCTATTAATTAGCATAAACGTCAGAAAGGACTAGTTTGCACAAATTTCTTGAATGAAAACAGCCAATTAAACTTTCATTGACTGCCGACGCATTGACATTTGCAAAGGCTACACAATGAATTTACATATTTATTATCTATGGTCACTTATACAACAATTAATGCATGTATGTTCAGTAGATAACATAGTACTTAACCTACGAAGTTTCTTTCTGACGAAATTGATATAACAAATGAGAAACGTAATAATAAACTTTAAACCAACTAATCGGTAATTAGTATTTACCCATGTAAGAAAACAGAGAAAAATAATTTGTGAAAGAAAACTCTTAGAAAAACTTATTAAAAGAAATACCAGTTGAAACTGTAAGGTAATTTAAGGGATTAAGCAGTCAAGTAAGAGTTAGTTCATTACGACACAAAACTAACACTCAGTAGACAACATTAATTACCATTAAAGCAATTGTAAGTAATATTATAGCTGTATAAAGCTAAAGTCAAGGGTAGAATACGTATAGTTAGTTACACGCAAGTCAAATTCCTACACACTACTACTAGATACTTACAATAATAAATGTCTTACCACAACAATAATAATAATGCACTTATCTAACAGAAGAATACAATAATATATAAAGATGTTATTGTGGAAAAGATAATTAAATTGCTTTTATTTATGTTACTAAATAGTTATAATAGCTGCCCTCTGCCAATATCTTGTTAATTGTGCCTATACATGTTCTACAACGCTACAGACGATAAGTTGATCAAAACACAATGCAGATTTGAAAACGAATGCAATTATCTCAATAACAAAATAACAAAATGTGCAAACAGGTATAGTAGAGAAACTGGTAACAGGAATAGTGGAAGTTGCAATGTTGTAAATCTTCTTAACAGTTTTGGTGGAAATTAATGTTCATAATATTGTTATTATACTAATACATCATTCTGCCAAAGATGGAGAGATACCTAATTGTGCTGAAAGTCGACAGACCAGATGGAATAACCAGCTAGCTGTTGGTTGACAATTAGCAACTACATGTATTTAACAAAGAATTAATCGACACATATTGTATAAGAAAGCGATAACGTTCAGGTGAAAGAGAAATTATTTAACTACTGCTCATCTATAAGCACGCAGTGAAATATCTTCCTCAGAGGACAATGTACCTAGATGACCATGGGAAGAATACGTGTCGAGAATCTGGTTTACTATTACATTTAGGTACATCCATATATGCTAATTATATTTAAGCATTATGCAATTGGTCTGCGTTTGTTACAGTTACTTTATCAGACAAATTCTCAATGTGTTTAGGTACTTCATTAGTTTCTGATTACAAGCAACAATATATTTTATGGCTGCACATTGTAGTGATTACTAAAGTGATTTATATCAGTTAGCTTATATCTGAATTAACTATATGCGAGTTGCTATAATCTGTAATATACCGAATATACCATTTTGCTTGTTAGAGTTAAATTAGTTTCTCTGGAATATAGGAAGGAAAGGAGAGCACCACAGACATTCAGGTATACTGTAATTATAATTAGTTAGATTTCCATCAATTATGATTATGATATCAGCTATACATTACTATTTTGTGTTTTGCAGGTTACTTTGAGTAATTATGTCGGGCAGAGAGGGTTACTGCAGACAATGCAATTGAAATATATGACATTAATCTGCAAATATCTATCTCTGCAATCTGTACGCATATGGTAATATAATTATTGAATGCATTTGATTTCAATGATTTCACTGCCCATGCTTGTTTGGTTTCAATTGAAAGTTACGTGTTGAAAATGAAAGGATTTTTACACTCTAATCAAGTGCCATATCTTACGGGATCTTTCTTAAGGTTCATTGGCTGTTGTATGTAGTTATGGAATTTTTGGCACAGTTTACCGAAGAAAATATTCAAACAGCTTTTGTTTTCTCGAATTGCGACTATTCTATTGATTCGGAATTAGAATACTGTTTTTCATAGTAGGGAGGTAATGTGTGCCGTGTATGCTGCAGTATTTTAAATTGAGGTACAATGCAGTAGAAATGCAGCTGACTTGATTCAAGTTGACTGACATTATAATGGAGTATACCAACTCAAACACACTCACAGAATAGTAGGATAACAACTTACTACATTAATAGCTTACTTTTCACAGCAAAGTGATTAGGTTAGTCAACAAAGAAATTCTAATGAATAAAGGTAAAATTAACAATATACCTACATCTCATTTTCAACAATCATTAAGCTACTACACCTTTTCTATGTACTTGTAATAATTTTAGAAATAATTTATCTAGGTCAATGGGTAATTGTGCAGAATATTCTGGAACATTCGGTAGAAATGAGCTACCCCTATTGTATAAGATATAACCTACATTACACTTTCAGAAAAGGAATGGAACAATGGAATTTACCTATTAATACATATTTCTATTGTCTGGGTCCGATTTACTAACAGTACAAGTGTATGTTGTAGTAGTTCTATCGGTTGAATAGGAATGCTTGCTGCTTATTCTTTAAGTTGGTTGACGTACTTAACTTAGATCGAGAATATAATGTATTCAGAAAGGAAAAATGTTTCAGACTTTTCTGTCTATTTTTATAGAGTAGAATGTTTAGATACCGTGTATTTGAGGATTGAAGATATTTTTGGAATGAAATCGATAATGTAGGTGGGGTAATTGATCAAGATTACATTCTGGTTTGCGTAGAGAATTTTAGTTGGTGGCTGTAGCAGATGCAGTTTGAACTGGAACCACTGGGTTCAGCGGAGTAGCAGTTGCAGCTGGAACATTGTTGTAAATGAAACTTTCAGCTGCTCCGCCACGTCCATACCCTAAAATCATATTAATAACAATTAATTTCTAGCGCTTACAAATGCTAATGTTACAATGTAGAGTAGATGTAGATTAATTGGTTTCTTGATATGTATAACCAGTAGAATGGTTAAAACCTTAAAACTGTTAATATTATTATAGAATTGCTCAACGATAACATTCAATACTCACCAGTAGGCCCAAACAAAGTAGCGTAGCAAGGTTTGTGACAATACCTAAAATGAAAGTAATAATAATATCAAGGTCCGTAAAATTTTAAATCATGAATGCATTAAATATTTTCGTCAAGTAAATTATATTTAATTTAAATTACGGTTTTGACTCATGCTCTGCATGGCTTCCTGGGGTGAGAGTCTTATTGCATCTCTCGCATCGCAAACAAGAAGAGTGCCAATCTTTACCAAGAGAACTTTTCCGCTCAGCTGCAATGAATGAAAAAGCGCATGAAAATTACATGATGCATGGCTTCCTGGGGTGAGAGTCTTATTGCATCTCTCGCATCGCAAACAAGAAGAGTGCCAATCTTTACCAAGAGAACTTTTCCGCTCAGCTGCAATGAATGAAAAAGCGCATAAAAATTACACGAAAATAACATTTCCGACAAGTCTGAAAATCTTTAGTAATGCATAGCAGACATGCTTAAACTTAAATCCCCTTTTGTATTGTGGACAAAGAGTGGAGAGATGTTTAGTTTTCGTTTAGAAGGATATAATTAAGTACCACGTAATTAAGGTTTAGGGCAATTAGCCGTTCAAATGTTAATTAGCAGGTAAGTGTATGTAAGTATGTTAGTTCGATGAGAATGAATTATAGTAAGTATATATATCAGTGGAAATGTCAACATGGTCATAAATACGCACAATATGGATTGGTGCATAAAATGGCATTCAAAATACATTGACACAATGACACAGCATTTCATTTGGCTCTGATACTTATTATATGGGGATGATTGTGAGAAGACATTGTGTGAAACTGTTCAAACTAATTTCATTGTTGTCTCTGAGCTACGAACCTAGATATCTGTACATAATGCCCTATAGTCATCAACAGAGGATCACAAGTCATTGAAGAAGATGAACTCCTGTCTATCTACGATGCTCTTTATGGCTGCGATCCGTTCGTGGGTTGTCTTTGTTCATTTTCCAAATGCAGTGCGGCAGTGCCCACACTATTTAACATATAGATGATTGTTTCTCTTTTCCAACGCAGTCAGTCAATGTAAGACGCATTAAGAAACGAACAGAACAAGCTCACTGGCTCATTTCTACAAAAATATATTGAGGTTGAGAGTCCATCTTAAACAATTTTTTTCATTGCAAGCTACATTCTGATAAAATTAAGGAAACTACAGAAATAAAGGTGCTTTCTCATTACAGCTAAACTGAGGCTACTCTTCCGTCTGAAAATTGAAATCATGACCAAAATTAAGGAAAAACAATAAACAATAAAAACGGGACCTTCCTACGAGTATAACGCAATTAAAATGCTTTGCATGGGATGGACAAGGAAACAAAGATGTTATTAGTAATGGTTATGATGTTTTCTAACCCAACTATCTATAATATCGCATAATATTATTGTACACCAACAAAAGTAGTTAAGCCTCTTGCAAGCACCTCTTAGCAATCAGTTACAGCTACATTATGACTGATGTGATGTTATGGCAAGGATGCAATGAGATTAGAATTTACCATGCAAATTTAATGGATTGCGGCTCTAAGTATTCTGTTCAATCTGTAAAGCTATTTAAGTAAGAAAGTCTGCAAGTATTATTATGATGAAGTGTGCTCATTACCCTTTACTATCACCAGATTATCATCATCGTACCATTAAGGTTACATATTGTGCACTTAACGTATTTTTGCGACTAATAAGTAGGTAAATGCACTATTTACTGTTGCCACGCATGATATGCACTGTTTAGACACAATATTATGCCAAGTAAGTATGCACTCTTACAAATGTTACTACATAAAGTAGCTATAACTAAGTAGTGAAGAGTTTATTAGAGTGTTTGAACTCCAATGGTTTGGTCAAGTCTTTAGAAATCCGGTGAAAGAGGATTGTCGACAGCACGAAACGAATGAGCGTAGATAGCCTCATTAAACTTAATGGCTATCACATCATATTATTATTATTGAAGAGCAAAGCAAAAGCCGAGGGGACAATCATGCTGGCAAATAAGTCTGAAAAATTGTTACAACAGTATCAAGTTCTTGGGAGTTGTTTTCAACAACTAAATAGCTACTACCCATACTATGCGTGCATAGCAATTGGCTACAGAAACATTTCAGTTAATAAAAATCCGACGATAATATGGTCTGGGACTCTTCTGGGACGTCATTTTATTATAACACTTGAACTCAAGTGAATCTCTGGGCAGTAAATAAATACTAAACCAAATGAATAAAAGGAGCTTGTCATATCACGCATACTCTTATGAGTCCTATGTATTGGGTAATCTATAGATGAGATCAGTATTTGAAAATATCCTTTTGTGAGTCGAGAGAAAATATTTGGAAGAACATGTATAACAAATATTACTGTGTCAAAAGGCGAAAGACGCCATAATGACAATCCATATAGACATGTAGAATTTAACTTATTTGTATTAGCATAATAAAATATTAGAAAACTGTTTGCACTAACTGATTACTTTTCTAACTCGGCAATTGGTAGTTTCCGTTTGCTAACAATGTATAAACGTAATAACAGAAATGTCTACTTTTCTTTTATGACTTTAACATTTCCTCTGTGCTGCCAGATGACTTTGACTTGACTCGAACTGAAAATTAGTTAATAGGATGATTAATACTTAACCATTAATGTAATTAGCATATATTTGACTGACTGCAAATGTGTTAGTGAGAGTGACGGGCAACTGTTGTGGATCAGACAGCGTGTTCATAATACAGATGCACACAAAGCCGATTCCGTTTGCATTTGTCTGTCAACTAAACTTTCCTCTCCAACTTCCAAGAGTTAGCAAGCGAAAATATGACAGGGTACATTAGGAATACACATTTGAAAAGAAGCCGTGTAACTGAACAGGTGAGTGTGTTGAATGTGACACGAATGCATCAGATCACAAGTCACATTCGTAAAACTACTTGACAATGCGTTGTTTGTCTTTTTATCGCATACTATTCTTCTAAGGTTTCTAATGCATCACTATTCACTATGTATCAGACTATCTAGACTCTATATCTAAAAAAAGTCATAATAGATTGAAACCAGTGCAGAAGAAAATGTACCTGGCACATGAAGAATAGTATATTTATCTATTAAACGGCAATCGCACAAATTAATTGTCATTGTCCAACTGCAGAGCTATAACTACCTTTTAATTAACGACCACTAAAGGCAGTGAAAAGCAATTTTATTGACCATTGATTAAATAGGAAAATCAATGGGTAAGATTTTTTACAGAAAAGAAAATCATAAATTAGTCTAATTAGATGCTTACCGAAATATACGGGTTTGCTGCACTTAGGACAGTTTGGCATGTTGACAATTTGCTGTTATTATCCTTTCAAAGACTACTTGTGTTCCAACAGCGGTATGGTGGCAAAGGGTTCTGAAATGAAAAATAAACAACTGAATTAAGCATTTAACTTAGTTTGAATGAGACGTCAATTATTAGGAGGCAGATCCTAGATGCAACGTTTTATTACTCAATTACATAGTTTGTGCTTACAATCACAATTAAAATGCTTAGGCTTGCTACTAACAAACTACAATCGCTAAGATACTTTCGAACAACAGTTTAGATATGATCACAATTAGTAAAGACTGAAGACAGAGAGTATAAAACGTAACTGAAAGCGAACTGCATAAGGAAAATGTGTCAATTTAGCAATAGTGGCAGTAAGATCGCTCTTTGTTCCATCATTCGTTAAAATTTATCTGAGTCTTATCTACTTTAATAGCTGAGAGAATATTTAGATATGGAAAGACGTAAATTGTAAGTTTACAGTTACATGATAGCATACGCATGTATATAATACTTTACAAACTAAAATCGTTAGATATTAGCAATTTAAATAGAGATGTAGTATGTATTTAAATAGATAGAGAGCAATTACTGGGGCATAGCATGGCCTGCTCTGAGTGCTCTGCCGTATAAAATAAAATAGTAAAACTAAAGCGCATAAAACACAAGAGAAAAGATAGATTAGATACAGATAGGTAAAAGTGTGGTACAGATAGACTGCTGAGATAGTAATCGTTGTAGATAAATTAGTCAAGTGATGACAAGAATGTCTACTAACATTAGAATATGAAAAATTCTATTAAAATGATGATATACGTGCAGAGAGGATGATGGTATCGGATGAACAAATGGAGACTCTCTCCAACAATTGTATCTGTTAAGCCAGCTTAAAAGATTTTTTGCGTAGGCGACACGAGTTGGGCTCAGTCAAAGACGAAATAATAACACACGTACTTATCAACTATAAAAATGTAAACATATATCAAGGACTCTTTACCAGTTCTCTGTCTGATGATGCAGCAAAGTAATAAATTCTAAGGTACCGAAATTCAAGTTAGTCCAGTCAGTCTAAACAATTCGACAATCTGAGTCTGCCTAGGATTTCGTTCTCGTCTCTTTTGTCGATGACGACAAACTAAAAGCCTGAGTGCAACTATTGTATGTATTCGAGTATAACCTTACAGCTGAAGATGCTCAATGAGTAGACGTATTTATAATACTACTATATAGATGTACATGTTTATCTCACATAGACTTATAAAGACAAAGTTGGGCAGCTGTTGGGGCTCAGCCTCAAAATGTAGAGATGATGATATTGGGAGAGAGAAGGCTATGTTGGTATATTTCCACTACAGAATAAATAGAATCCGGCAGCTATAAAACCTACATGGAGCAAGGAAAAGGTAAGTCAAGGTGAAATCTTATCGATCACTCAATTCAATGGTGTATCCTGCTTTTAAATAAAATACCCGATTGCTCTACTGCTGTAGATGACTACTGTGTTGACTATTTATCTTTCATTTAGCATACAGACATGAAGAGAAGATTGAAATAGAATTAATGATGTGTCTCGCTGGATTAAATGGAGGATTGCATGAAGGAACTCATTAAACCTATACCTACAAATTGGGCCAGAAAATCCATTAGGATGTGATAAACTTCCACTGTTTTTGCAACCGTGAACTTATTTTACACAACACAAAATTGGCATCCCCGAAAGTAATTATTTTATCCTGAATTAGGTGCACAGGTGCCGGTCTCAACGAATGTTATGTAACGCAATTATGCAGCTGTAAAAGGAATTGTTATTGAGGGAGGAAGGAAATTGTAAAATCACATTATACAACAGATTGGACACTATGAGCAAGAAATCTGTCATGCTTAAGCAACATAAAATATTACTAGCTATTTACTTCTACTTTAATTGTCAACTATAAACACACATCATTAACTTACCTAATGTTATTACCCACTTACGCACAGTAACATTTTATAGCTATGAATTAGATGCGATTGCATAACAAACTGTTTCTATCTTCCAAGAATCTTATGCATAATATGAATCAATTATAAATTATAGAACCTTTGATCGTGTCATAGAATTGATCATGAATTAGTTAGGAGTAGTGAACTATGATCAACTCTATTTACTATCATGCAGATACATAATGAATCCCATAATTTAAAGTCTTGTTTTTCTACTAGATATTACTATGAACAGTACTAAGGTATCAATTATTCGATGATGCTGTAAATTTTATGTGTCTCAGTTACAGAAGAATAGATATAATGGTATGTAAACTTACACTTAGAATGCAGAGGTCCGTTAAGTTGAGTTAATATTCAAGTTCAGTTCACTCCGTAGAATTGAGTCAAGTAAGGTCAGATGAATATGTTGAGTCGGTGATGTCCGTTAGTCAACTGAAACTCCAAGGAGGGAAAGTATAGTATTGAGTTTTCGTGGACGATGATTTGCTGTACGTTTGACTTCCACTGCATTCACTCACTCACTAAAATATTCCTACCCTCGTCTTGCTCAAAAGTATCTTGAGTGTACCTTTACTTTACATTGCAGTACCGTCCTAACTTAGTGTAGGTATTTCTTATTGTTAGGAACCTATTTCTATATACGCATACATTTATGCACCCTTGTTCGATATCTGTATTTGTTACTACATTAGTATCACTTAGTAGTACATATAAAAAGCCTTTGGCATTGCAGCGGATGTTGCTATTAGCTTATTCAATCATATCCATATCTAAATTGCAGTACCTATTAGACCAGATCAGACCACCTATAGTAGATTATTATAAAGAAATATCATATTCACATATATCTTTATGCTACGTAAAATGTGTTTTCCATCTGTACTCACTTTTCGTCTAGTCCTAATACGACATTGGATATGTAATAATAATAATAATGCCAAATGCATAGAGAATACTTATATTGGGGTGGTGTGTGTTTTCGTCTGTTCTTGAAATGGGATGGGATTGTATTGTCCGTAAATCCATATGGCCATTCTCTATATAAGTAAATATATATGTGTAGTATTGTAAACGAGTCTTGCACATGGTCTGGTTATGTTATTGTGTGGTAATAATGTAAGTACCGTACATCTGTCGGTTGTCTGTCAACTGCTCCATTAGTTAGTACCTAGATGTATTTATCATACATTTTATGCATGTTTGTGTGTATACAGGAAGGTGTGTTGTTCGCAGTATCTCTGGCAGTATGGAATATTTGAAAAGATACTCATAAACTCATAACCAAGACGTTCGTCGTAATTGTGAACTCGTAGAGCAAGCCAACAAATGAAAACTATCACAGACTTGTCTTTCGTAAAGAGATACTGCGAGCTAAATGCAAACAAACAAGAAGCAAACAAAATCAAACGCAACCACATGGTTTGCCTACAAGGGTAGAAATTCACTTGGGTTGATTGGCTTCATTGGCTCAATGAAATTAAACAAACTAATCCAACATCTCTCTCTGTACTCGTAATTGTATGCAGCAGGCTTGTATACAAATATAATATACAGTAACGACAGTAAGGTAACGCTTTGGTGGAGTATACGAAATAATACCGATACAATAACCATGGATTGCAAATTACTACAAGAGCCAATTTTCCCTTGTCTGTAGACACTGAATTGAAAACGCAACATCTACATATAATTTACTCGTAGCTCAGAATCTTATTGTATTCTAATTACAGGGTGGTGCATATCATCATTGTAAGATGAAAAGCATTTTTCTCACAACAGATTACATGATTTTGATTTGTTTCGCCTGAGGATTCACATATAAAGGCAGTAGTAACCACTCAAGACACACATATTCAATTTACTGTTTAATTTTTCGCAATGTGTGTAAACACTTAATAACTGCATTTTATTACATGAACAAGTGAGATTTGTAAAAGTTTTACCCAAAGTAAAGAAACGTGCAAGATAATGCTATGATATTAAAATTACCCATTACAGTATCAACTTTTCTCGGTACATAATAAAGTAATGGGCTATTGCAAAAGACAGAAAGGTTTATTAGCGAAAACCTCTTCTTGGAATTGTCCAATATTTATTAGCTATTGATTCGTTGCAGCATCGCATAAGGAAGTGTGTTATTACGCTAAGAGCTAATCTAAAGATGAAATAAACTGAGTGATTTATGTACCATCGTTGCGTTACTCAGACAGTTGCTTACTTTACACACTTACTTCTGTCAGCTCTTGTTAGCGTCTTACTATTGTACTATTTGTTGTAGACTCCTCAAATCTTACTTTCATTGTAATGTGTACCAATGGTCATGATGCTGACAATAAATACAAAAATCCGCACAGCAATGCTATTGTCTAACAAAAAAACGTGATGTAATGTGATGAATGGGATTAAGAAGGAAAAGAGAGCAGTTACGAGCTTATTTACTAACTTATGTACAAGCAGCCACGATTTTCATAAGCACGGACAGTTTTTTCAGCATGGATATTTCTAGTATATTGCAAGAAAGATATATTACCTAATATCTTCAACACTTTAGGCCTTTAGCATCGCCTGTATTTGGTAACATTCCTGATGTATCCAAAGGGTAAACGATGAAGTAAATAGTTTCCTAATGAAACCCTCATATAAAGTCGTTTTGCTTTCGGAACTTATGATCATACATCTTTTTCATACGGTAAATGAGTACCTACATGTAAAAGGCTGGACTGGATTTTATAGCAATGTGTAACAAGTCAGAAAACAGAAACACCTTGAAATAATATTATTATTGTATCAGAAGCTTCTTATAGATATCAGAACCTTATAACTGTACCTTTCATTTAGTTGATCAGAAATATGAAAATTTTCAGTTCTTCAGTAATTAGTACAAAATTTTCAAAATGATGAATTAATTCCTTAACTATGTTTGGAAGAGTAGATATTGAGTTGAGCTACTAAATAAGTTGGTGTTTAAGTAATAAGCAAAAGTAGAACTAGTATTTTCAGAGGGGAAGTGCTTATC
>JABASH010003219.1:0-17191 GCA_019776445.1 Tomocerus maximus | reverse complement strand
TTTTCTTGGTTGGATGTCGACGGAGCTACCTTCGCTGACATTTACGCAAACTGTAAGTAATGTTCCATAGTCGTCAGCTACATTTTGGCATGACTGTTGGGCCCCGTCAAAACAGACCTACCACAGTTGGCCGGGCGATGTGTGGAACTATACATGGAGGAATGTTTTAATCAGTCAATGTAGCGCAGGGGCAATAAAATCAGTATTTATTTATAACCACCCCTGAATCAATTTTCGTTCGGATTTTCGTTTTTCTACAAATTTATTAATTTGGCATGTCCCTGATTGCTTAGGTTTGTGTTTGGTTATTAAACGGTGCGAATTGTGACTTTGTATTAAATGGGAGGAGATTGTCTGGCGTCAGCAGAGGATGGACTGTTCAGTGTCAGTGTGAGTCTAGTAGATCATCACAGTAGTTACTAATAAATGACTCCAGGGCTGTTAAATATTCATGTTTTGGACTTGTTCTATCATTGGAATATGTGGAGACTGGAGACACTGGTGTAGGCAGTCAGGGGCATGTACGACTTTGAGTAAGAAACAGAGTCGGGAGTTAGCTGAGGTGAGAATGAGCATTCCGATGTATCCACCTGGTGCGTGTGTTGGCTTGTGCTGAACATACTAATCGCACAAACAAAAAGGAACTTTTGTATGTGTATTTACGTACAAAGAATCAGTGATGGGATCATAGTTTGCAAAATAAATAATATAAGATTTTATGTATGTCTATAATATATGAATTAGTTGCTCACTGTCAGGTCAGAATATTGTATGTGGAATATATTAGTTTCATCTTTCTTTGCAGTCATTGTGTGACGAGCAGTGTTTGAGATGCTCTATGTACCATAAGATATAACTACATAGTCATATTATATATGTAGGTACATATACATTCGAGTGATATTATGTTTCTGTTGGTGTGATGATGTCCAAGGTTCAGTCAGAGTGAACCACTCGAATTAGAAATAATGTATTCTGAACCTAAATTGGTAGCAGGCCAATTAAAATTGGATATGCACAAACTGACAAATGTGTTGAATTGAAATGAGTTTTTATTTTTATCTCATTAATGTCCCCAGAAGAGGCTTCCAACTTTCCATATCGTTGACGTTACCTACATCTTGGCGACTGAGCACCGAGTGCGGAATTGGTGGTAACGGGTGGAAATAATAATATGTAGGTAAATACATCATTGATGGTTATACATTATAATCATTTGGGAAATCCTACAAAAATACACAGGGCTCTTCTAAAAGCGATCATAAATGTGTAGTTGGTAGGTACGTCTAAAATAATAACGCCCTTTATTACATAATGCGACTTAGTGTTAATATGCATCTATGTATGTATACATTTAGATTGGGAACAAAAAGAGAAATATGAAATGGTGAAGTTAGTATATTATTCCTACTTAATTAGTCCCGTAGATCAGCAGCGACTTTCTTAGTCAGCATTATATAATAAGACTAATACTATTGTAGGTGGGTAGAGTGCATGGCTCTTGGTGTGCAGAGCAAGGCAGAATAGACATGATGTGTAACAGACAACGGGAATCGGTCGGAGGAGTGAGAAAAGATGAGATAGTGATAATAAGGACGGGATAGTTGGATGAGGATGGCCAGGGCCACCTGTAGATTTCTTCTCTGCCTCCTTCAACCTCGTCCACACAACTGCCATCTCGCTATCTGCCTCTTCTGCTCCACCACGAACTCTGCACATCGACTACATGCATATTACATAATACAGTACTTTACTGTCACAGATTCTGCCGGACGTGCCTTCCCCCACCAACCACGTCCCCATCCTTCGAGCCCTTATTCCTTCTTCCCTGCGTGCTCTCTCTGATATTCCATTAGTAGTCCCTGAATCCTATTCAGGCGAATATGACTTCTCTACAAAACTTGTACATATCTTCTAGCAGCAAGTATTTAAATACGGTTCATAGGGATACATTCCAAATACTTAGGGAGCTGCTGTGGCACTTGATCGTCGTCTTCAGATCTACAGTCCGGGACTGTGTTAGGGTGGAATTAGATATGATAAGACAGCATCACACTTTGTAAGTACTTGAGATTATGGTAGCACGGGAAAATCATTCAAAGATTGATCGAGTCTCTCTTGTTGCTTGCTAGATATAGCTTATCTCATCCCCTTATACTAGATATGTGGCTATCGCAGGTCGTTGTGGCTAGTCATTATGGCCATGTATTTACATATCTGCCGAGGACGACACTAAAAAACCTGTACTGATTGTAAGTGCAGGGAGTTATGTATTCGATTAGAAGAGACACGGAATTAAATGCCGTTGTTGGACACGAAGACACGACATGAGTATTCCGTGTTCTTCTGTCCAGTCGACCATTCCTTGTCACTTATCTTTTTTGTCACCTGCTAATCTGAACGCTGAAACATTTTGAACAGTTTTTCAGGCAGCCTCTAAGGACTGGCTCCTTAGGTCGTTAATGCCGCATGTTTGGTGAAACGGAGAAAGTTAGCAAAAAATATTCTCGCAGTCAGTATACGTATGTATGTAGTAGATCCATTTCGAAAAGATTCTTATTCTGTTGTCAGTTTCTTGTAATATGATACAATTTGATAAAGAATAAAGGATCTAATTGACAGATGATGGGCTTGAGGCTCGGCATCAGTCGAGATTTGAGAGGTTTGATGTGAGTTGAATGATTCAGATTCACTCATAAATCCAGTGTTCATATTATACCTATTTATTATTAGCTACGTCTGCGTCTCATTTAGGATCTTTTCTCACGTCATTTGGTTGCTCTCTAAATTATAAACTTAACTCAATATTGTTGGTGATTGCAATTTCTTCCACTGCGATAGGAAACACAAAGACTCTTGGTCGTTTCCGTTGTAGTAAAGTGTGAATTGTTGGAAATATTTAGAGGTATATTATGATAGTAACATTAAAAACCAAGACAAGGATAATAATAATTTTTCAGAAGATTGATTATGTGTGTCAACAATTTTTATCATACAGTACTATAGGCATTCCATTAGTTTTTAGTATATTTTTGTAGAGAGTATAAACCGGGCCATAATATTTTAGCTTTAACTATTATAATATTATGGGTAGGTTGAGAAGTCATGCATGTTAGTAAAAGATTGGACCAGTTCTACCTTGTCCTTACCATTATAATGTTTAAAAAATGAGAATGTTTTGGCATGCATTATTGAATTAGAGTCTTAACAATACGGTTCCAATTAATATTTTAATGTTCGTATCGGTTAATAAGGTGATCACTCTACTCTATTTGTATTGTAATTGAAAATTGAAGACGTCTTTGTAGGAAGTAATAAATGTGTGTAATTATATTAAGTGAACAGGTCTTTGTAATGCGTTACATAGCAAGCCTAAATGATGGAATTGCATTTCAGTTCTTAGCTATCTGTCTAATATGACATTATTTTTTGAACCTTCAAGCATTGTTTGTCAATGAATATAAGATGAATATTTGGGCCTGTAGGATTTTATTCCACAATAATTAAAGATGAATATGTTGTTATCAAATGGATGTTTTTTTCACCGATTGCGACTCAAAGACGTTTACACACAATGCTCTCTAAGTAGATAGTGTAATCCGATGTACCGATAAGAAGACTTTCATAACCCTATCCATGTAGAATGTGAATACGACTTGTTTGAATAAAAATACTGAATGTTCTCTTTTGTGTTTCCAGTGAGCTGAGCTCCAACAAGCTATCAGGCATCTCCAGAAAGACTCTTGTGGGTCTTTCAAAGCTACGCGTTTTAGACTTGAGCTTCAATCAAATCTCCGACCTGGAAGAAGATTCTTTTGTCACCCTAGAAAAGCTTGAGATTCTGTAAGTTCTATTGAATCAATGCCTCTTATCTTATCAGAATAATCTTTGGACTAAATGACAGCCTAATGGTTCCCTTGTGCTTCATTTCACTAAAGGACATGCGTAGCGCTAAAACTCTCTTTGATGTATGAATGTCCTATCTATCGAAAAATTAATAAGAGCAAGTAAGAGAGAATCTTTGTCAGTTGTGCAAGAACATTGATAGATACACTGAAATCTTTTTCGTGAGCAGGCCTTTTACTAGAAGTAAATTTTAGGAATGCAAAAATTATAATATCTCCCTTTTACTTTTTCTTGGTCGCTTTTGTGACTCTTCAAGATGTTTAGACTGAAGAGTGCAGTTGTTCGAGTAGTACCTCTTGCATTCAAGATCAGTTAACCCCTTCTCAAAATTATGAAGTACAGATAGCTGTTTATTCACATGTGTTTCAATTTTTGCAGAGATTTGAGCAACAATGAATTGTCGTGGGCGCTGGAAGACATGGCGGCCCCTTTTAAAGGTTTGGCAGATTGTCATACTCTAAATTTGGCTTCGAATCGAATTCAAAGTCTGCACCCTCAAGCTCTTGCCGGACTGGCCAATTTAAAAACATTGAATTTGAGTTCGAATCCTCTGACATGGTTGTCGCAAAAACCTTTCCAAGACGCTCCCTTGTTGTCACTAATTCTTTCAAATGTACATTCCTTCTCATGCGACTGCGAAAGTGCTTGGCTGCAATCGAAATTGTCAAACGTCGTCGCCAACCTTAACCCCGGGAGAGAAAAGCCCGGAAGATCTCGGCATCGGGAGAGGGATGGATCTCCGTCGGGCAGGTCTTCCAAGAAAATCCCCAGCTCCGCTCTCGTTCTCCGCAATGCTCCCACCTGCGCTTTCCCGCCCGAATTTCTTGGGAAAAGTCTTCTCGATGTTCCTTCGCAAAATCTCGTTTGCTCAGGTGAGAAAGAGTTGTCGCGCCCCAACCAGCGGCCGACCGCTGGTTAGCTGTAAAAAACCGCGAGAAGATAATATGTGCATTTGACTAAGATTACTTTGGTGTCTGTCCAGAAAACTCTCCGAGACCTGTATTCCTACTTGAGCCAAAAACACAAATCTTCTTAATGGAAGGAAATGGCTCTTTGAGTTGCCATGTCGAGTCCTACGCCAGCCCACCTCCTACTGTTCTCTGGAGGAAGGATCATCAAGATCTACCAAAGCATTTAGTAAGTCAGCCATTCCAACAATAGCAACATCATCTTTCGATCACGGCTTTGTGTTTGATTCTACTCAGAAAACATTGAGTTCCTGACTCTGGTCTCTGCTGCAGTAGACAGGCACTCTTTAGCATTTTAAATACTGCATCGCTACTTCACAGCCGTGCATTGCTCCTACAGGTTTGATTAACTAGTCCACCAGACTTTTAAGGGATTTTATGATTTCTCCTGTTATATTTTCCTGCCTGCATACTATTTTGATTGAAATGAGGTATATTATTAGGTGGGGAAACATGGCGCATACAACATTTGCCAAGAATGGCTTTTACAGATATATTATGTCAATGTATTATTTAGCTGCGGCTGCCAGTCAAAGCAGTGGAAATTTGTTGGAGCAGTTAGGCAGAGATAGACGCTACAAATGCAGAGACGTAAATGATTTCTCCGCATTCCTTGGTCTCCATTTCACATTGCAATGTACATATAGTAGACGATGAGTTTGAATTGTTAATAGGACTAGGCTGTTTAGGACACTGTCGGAATTATAGCGGAGGAATGCAAGTACATTATTATTAAATTTATGGATATGCGTCTGCTAGTTGATTTCTACGAAGCCAGTAAGTTAGATTAGATGGTGTACCAGTCGGTATACGTCGCTGTCTCCATCTTATCTATAGATGTACTTATCCACCTCCTGCATTTCTTCTGTACAGATACAAAATATTGGAGACATTTCTAAATATTATGCATATAATGTGCCATTTCAAAAAATTCTTCCAAGTGTTTCACTGTCGTCATAGTTTCAAATTTATTATTTCAATATTCAAAAGGAGGGAGAGGTTGGTAACTTTGGGTGCACAATTGCCTCATACGTCATTGATAAAACATAAGTGCATTAAATCAACCTCTAAAATGCGCAGAGACGGCATACGTAAATAAATATAGTCTAATGAATGAACGTATGTGGAGATGCATCGGCAGGGCAAAGGAAGTGTTCATTAGATAACTGATAGATTGAATTACTTACTGCGTATTTAGTACTCTCGACCAACTCTTCTAGAAATGTAGGTGCAATTAGATTAAGCATAGTAGGTTGCTTAACTAGGAATAGGCAGACAAGAAAAGGACAAAGGCAGACAAGAAAAGGACAAAGCTGTGTTTTCGTGGAACCCTCTTGGACAAGTGCTGTAGTGTGTATGTAGGTCCTGAGTAGATTCACAGTGGAGGGAGAGCGGTGGACAACGTAGGAAGATTCTGTGTCTGTCTGGCGATAAGCACGAAGAAATTAGTCGAATAAATACAATTTTTAATTTTTTGTTGCTTGGTGTGTTCCATGTAGGAGTCGCAAGTACGAAACTTGGAGCGTCGGGCAGATAATGGCTCCTTCCAAATAAATTCAACGCTCCACTTGGTAAACGTTAGTTGGGCGGATGCTGGCAGATACCAATGTGTCGCACAAAACGAATTGGGCATCGTCTACTCTGCCAAGGCCAACGTGACCGTACACAGTAAGCAATCCACAAACTTGCAGCACTTGTGCTTTTATCTGTTAGTCAGAAATAATTTGGCCAACTGAAAAGAGAAGCACATTATTGTTTTTTATTGCAACATAATTTCCCTTCTCGGCATGTCTGTGCACCAAATCATGTGTATTCCTCTTCAAAAAATCCTGACAATCTCCCGTTCTGCCTCTTTCTACTTCCAGCTGCTTAACTATAAAATAACCTTGATGATTTAATCTAACTGCAGCACTGAACTTCTCTTTACAGTTTTCCCCTCGTTTGTGAAGAAACCGTCAAATGTGACTGTCCGTCTGGGTAGCAATGCCAAATTAGAGTGTGCCGCTAAAGGGTTCCCAATCCCTGAGATAGCTTTCCAAAAGGATGGCGGGGAAGATTTCCCGGCTGCTTTAGATCGTCGCTTTCATGTCATGCCGAATGACGACTCTTTCTTCATCATGGAAGTCAAATTGAACGACATGGGGGTTTATTGTTGTTCGGCTCGTAACGCAGCCGGTGAAATTAAGGCGTATGCTTCAGTTACTGTTTACGGTAAACCCATTTGATGTGTTTAAAGAAGTGCTCGATAGCGACTAATTAATTGTCACTGTTTCTCTCCTTTTTAGATTCTCTTTACTTCTGTATACATATAAAATATTCCTACATGTAGCTATTATAAACCGCATTACTCATCAAATATGTTCCTTTCTCGAATTTAGAAACCCCGAGTTTCAGCGAGCCGATGGTGGATCAAACGGCGGTGGAAGGGAGCAATGCCATTCTCGAGTGTAAAGCAAGTGGCTCTCCAAAGCCACAGATCTCATGGAACAAAGACGGGATTCTCATCAGCGAAAGCAAAGAGAATCGCTACCATTTCACCGAAAACGCAAGTCTGCTCTACATCAAAGACGTCCACCAAGACAATGCTGGGCGCTACGAATGTATCTTGAGCAATGCCGTTGGGACCGCCAGAGGCTTCTCCACGTTGGCTGTCGTTCCAAGTAAGACTTTACATTGCCTGAACCAATCCGCCATTTGCTCTCAGTCTCTGTCCAACTAGGTCGAGACTTTCCATTTTGGCTAGGGTTTTTACATTTTAAATCTATCTGTGCGAAATTTGCTCGAAAAAATTAGCCCGATGATGGGCACATAGTTCCCCGCCCCGGCCTCCTGTCATGCTGAATTACAAAATTCGGCTCATTTTGGCTCAGGCCGTTTGCCCACCACTGGTGCTTAGCAAGAACGCTGCAAGCCCTTAAGCCAACTCGCGGATTTATGCCACCGCAAAAAATATTTTGTAGCTCGGAGTGAATGTAATCTCAACTCCACCTACACTGTCTCTACTATCTAAACACACTCATTTTTTGATTGAATTTGCAGACGCCAGTGCAAAAACACTGAGCATGGACACGTCGGCCATGACGATAATATTCATAATAATCGCCGTGTTTTGCGTCGTGGGCACTTCGGCTGCTTGGGTCGTCGTAATCTACAGAACCCGAAAGCGAAAAAAGTCAAGCCACCCGATAGACACGACTGGTCTCCGCCACTCCCTCCCCAAATACGAAGATCTCGAAGATAATCTGCCCAGCTTCTCAGCCATCATTCCTCCTCTCGCTCCTTACCAGTTGGCCAAAGTCCAGTGCGGGGACTCCGGCTCCCAGTCATCCTCTGGCAAAGACAGCGGCACCGGCGACGACCTCCCTCCGGACGCCGACCCTTTGGCCATCCCTGACCCGGAAGAACGTATGTCCTAGCATTTTATAGAATTCGTTGTAGATAAAGTCGTAGTGGGAGAATTCTTTCGAGAGTGCTAATGATGAATGGTTTTTGTGCAGCGCTGATGCGGCAGCCGCGGAGGAAAACGGAGATGGAAAGCTTCTCGACGTTCGGGACGCGCGCGTCTGCGTCGCGACTCTCCCAAGCGCGGCTGGACTTGAAAAGTGATGTCTGTGATGTGATCAGCTTGGCGCATGCCCCTGGGCGGGAGTTCTTGTCCATGCCACGGCGGGTGGCAATGCCCGTGCCGCCCCCTTCTCACGTGGCGGTGCAGCTGCCGCCCCGAGATACGCTGGATGTGGCGGAGCCGCGAAGCGGGTGTCCTAGCAGCTCCAGCAGCAGTGGCTACAGTAGTCTGGGCGTCCGCACTCCCGCGAAACGACCGAAAGAACGGACGCACAGCGTGACGTCGGAAGAAACGGAGAGTCTCAACGGCGCTTTGGCGGATTCCTCCTCAGATGGTCTCAACAGCGAGCAGCCGCCTTCGGGAAACTTCAGGACGCTGAGCGTGAGCGTCCACTCCCTCAAGGACGGCCAGTCGGCTTCCATTTCCACCCCCGTGTAATGCACACTCGATTCCTAGCTACCTGTAGCCTTTTAGTTCAGTGACTCTCCGTCACGTTTAGTGTAGGTATGCCAACGTCTGTTTGGCAGAACAACTTTGGGTTGATGTAAGTAGATGTGCATAGAGATAGTACCACTTTTATTCTTGTTCTTGGTGTACATAACGTGGTAGGTGTAAATTATGTCAAGAAATGTCAAGAAATGTTTTTGGAAGCTTTAACGACAATGGTCCATCTGAGAAAATCACGATATATAATACTTAATATTCCAAAATGTTATAATTACTTATAATTAACTGACTACATGGATGGTCCATACATTAAATAAGCATGTCCGTTGAAATAATGTTCCAATGCAGCTACTACTAGATATATTATAGTGGAGCAGGTGTAGTAACGGCAACGACACAGTTGGTTGGTTGGGTAAATACCTATTGATGACAATTAGCAATGAACTATAGAGAATATAAATATGATTATGAATACAAGATATGTACGAACCAACAGACGAAGGAAATAATTATCTTTGAAAGAGTAGTTTAACTAACCACAACAAATATAATGGTAGTGTTGTGTGTAATTAATTCGATGTAGGGGACAAGGAATTCTTAGCTGTTTTTTATGTAGGTATACACGTAGATAGATCATTTTTGTTGTTCATTTCATTCCCAACCAAAACTACTAATGACAAATCGATCCAATTATTTTTATATATGTTCTAACTATTTACAAAATGCTGAATATAATTTTACAGTTAATTAGCGTTGTTTAGTTAAGCCTTTTTATATACTGGAATCTATTAATACATAGTGTCAACTGCCATAATTAAGTATTTGGGTATAGGTACTGGTACCATTAACTAAGTATATTATTATTATGTTTTAATTTGCTTTCACTCTTTAGACTTCTTTTGTGCCACGACAATAATAGTGTTCCTTCTTTAATTGAACTACAGTATAGCCTAATTCAGTTTGCAGACCTCCACGGAAGATTTTAAGTACGATCGTAATTAGGGAGTCTTCTATTTGTAGCTCAACCATCATTACAATATTTAAGAACTGTATGTGTTGCGAATGGTTGTCTAGTGTACATTGTCAGTAATGAAGATCAATCTCACGTTCAGTAGCAATGTACTTTGATGCTGCATATTATAAATTCGTTGCTAAGAAATTTGCTTAGACATCATTGATTAGTCGTTATTATTTATTTATTAATCCAAATATGAATTAAATTTCTGTTTAAGCAATCTTTGATAAGTACAGACTACTAACTCTGTTCTGGCTCTACTTTTTAAATAAATATGTATTAATGATGAGGTAGAGGATGTCCAAGAATTGGCCAAATCTGTCTTAGCAAATTATAATTGTAGTCAACTAAATATATTTACCGTTGCGCGAATTATAAGTAGCTCTAAGTCTATTTCTAATATAATATGAGGAGGTGAATATTGGTGGAGAGGATTCTATGAACTATTACCTTTACTTACGTTACTTTGATTTCTTTCTATCAGAGAAGGCAGGAATTTTTCTTGAAAATGCCATTTCACAAAAAGCTTCAACTTTAACACACGTTAATTCATTTTGTGCCAAGTTTGCAAAGTAAATGGTAACTTTGGGTTTTCTGTAATTATCAAAATAGGGATGTAATTACGATAATCTGGTTTAATTCAATGTGTTATGAAATACCTTTACAGAATTTCTCTATAAAAAAGACTGTCAATACGTTTCCTTTTGTGCCCTCCTTAGGATATAGACTCTAACAAACAGAAGCCTGTCCATGTACTCTGTCTGTACTGTGTACTGAATACAAAAGACCTGTTCCAGGGTTAAATATTCTGTATGTAGAAATTTACAAATATTATATTTTACATTAATAGCCATATTGAAGTCTACTCTTTTAGTTAGCATATCTAAAGCAAGTCATATACTATAGCTACAGATAAATATTTATTCCTATAGAATATATTTAGATACGTCCCACCAACTTTTTCCTTCCTTACTGTTTCAGTGGGGTTCGGTCTTAATATTTCTCAAAACGTGTCTCAAATAGGGAAATTTGTAATGCAATGGTGTATACTATACAACAAGTAGGATGTTATTTTGTACTTATTCTCAAAGTACACCAGCTGACAGAATTTTTATTATAATCGAGTTATCTAAAAAAGACGCTACATTAATATTACATTCTTAACTAAGTTCTGAATCTTTTGCTAACAGTAAATAGGTACCTAAGCATGTAGGTATTTTTATTTATTAATCAAGAGTACATGTTCTATTTAAAAGAACGCAAACTGCATTTAACCTAAGGGTAATTAATTATTGTTATTATTAATATACGATAGCTAACTAAGTACATAATTAAAACTCACCTGGACAAACACACGGAAAAAACTGATGACATAACCAGTCCAGTTTAAGCACTTTCTCTGCTCTAAATTATTATTATTCTCTTGATTAATTTTGTTGAAGGCATTCAATAACTGCAATTTAGTAGAATTGTCAGGTTTTTAAAGTATTACTATGTTGTTTTCAGTAGGCACGAAAATCTTCCTTTTTTAACCTTTTCCTTTCTTGCTTTGCATTTTACTGTCGTACTACTTCCTCACTATACTTACACAACGTAAACCAATAACTTGATACTAACTAATATTTAATATTTCGGTTGAATTTGAATCAACTGTGTTAATTAACTAAGTAATTTGGTTAGACATTTAAATATTTAAGATACATGTGCATTCTCGTCTTCGTTCTTTCGAAGAAGGAAAGTATTCATTGCAAACTGAGTTGTGATATTTTTTATTAAATGAAAAGAATTATGTTGGCAAATAAATGAGTGTTATAATGATTATGAGATATAGAGGGAAAACCGAATAATTTACAGAAGTAGGTATTATATGTATAGTTTTAATATATTCTCCTACATATTTTCAAATGCAACCACAGGTAAAATGCAGGATTTCGGATTGATCGAATTGAGTGCTATAGTATCATAGCTAAGTACATGTAGTAATACTATACGTACTGCATTACAATCTATTCATCCGTCCTGTGGGTCATCATTGTTATTGAGGATGGGTCTTTGGCCACGGATTCAGTAGAATATGTAGTAGAATGAATTAAAAACATTAATATTTAAAATTGTGAAGTACATGAAATGTTGTAGTAGGCATCTACATTGCCTTCCGTTTGTTTAATTGTAAAGCAATGTAATATATGTTAAAATTGACAGTTAAGACAGTTAGTCTTAACAATGAGAGAGTTTCTACCTAACGAGTAGCCTATAGATGCAAAATATTTATGTAGTTTAGTTTAAGTTATAAGTCAAAATAACCAGAGCTATAATATAGGATTTACTTAGTAATGAAAAGATGTGTGTGCATGTAGTTGGTTAAGTTGGTTGGTGACGTGGTGAGGCTAAGAAAATGGGAATCTTCATCTGTACAGCCATGACCATTGAAAAAGCCGGCTATGAAGGTTAATAGTATTTGTGTAAAGTTCAAATTACATGTAGGTATTATAAGTGATGGATTAAATTATACAGAAGATTCCTATACTACTCGTTTCATATAATATTACCACACTGCCGAGTAAACTGCTACTGCAACACAATTCATCTGCTATTTATTTGTGCATCGTACATGGAGACTTAAGCGAAGTTCATTAGTAACACAAGGAAAAACGATCTTGATTAAATATTTCAGCCATATTTGATATAATATTGTTAAGTACCGAGTAACTACTCCTATTATGTAGATGTTTTAATTACTTAGCTCTTCTGTGTTAGTAGGTGCATACACGGCTTTTATGTAGTTATGTAAAATTTCTGTACGAAAAGGTACTTGAAGTGATCAACTGATTGCGATGATGATAAAGTAAAGGAAATAAAATTATGTATATAGGGACGTTGCAAACACTGTTGAAGCGTTTGTGTTTGTGCTCCACGTTACTTTAATCTTTGTTTCGTGTGTAATGTACACTGTAAGTAAAGCTATAAATAATGCGTAGTAGTCTGTATTTGTATATTCGTTGAGATACCTCGTACATTTATTTAGTTTTACTCACGTGGATCTCTGTACGTCGGTCAAAAATAAAATCGAGGTATCTTGAAATACGCGTCGTCTTTATAACAACTTCATAATGGATGCGTATTTCAAACTGACTTTCATTTTTGATGGAAGTGTACACCGCACGCAGCAGTTGTCTTCATGCAACAATCAGTACTTATAGGCATTGTTGGATTCGCTAAATATTTACCCCACTCCCTAAATCTGCAATACAAGTATTTAGTTTGTGCAAAATTGCGTCCCACACAATTTACAATCAGTCCCGGTGCTCTCATCTTTTCAATCCCTCTTGCCGTCTTGACTTTTCAAGCTTGGCTGGTCCTCATCCATACACTTTCTGTTATTAGAGAACCTATGGAGATTATTTTTCCCCTTTTATAATCAAATAGAACCGATCCACAATTCAAAACGTTTAATCGTTGTTACAAAATAATAATTTATAGAAATGCAATTATGTCTGTTTATTACATTGATGACTACAAGGATGACTGTATATTTACTTTTATTACAAATGATGTCATGTAATTGCATACGCAACTAACTGAAATAAAATAAAGAAAATTATAAAATACACCATTTATTTGAAAATAATTTCTTTGAAAAGCACAGCGCTCATTTAAGAAAAGTAAAAAAGGAATGTTTTGGCATCACTAGGTTTTAGACCTATAGGAGGCGAAACAGTAATCAAAACAGAAATTAGTTACGGAGATGACTACCTACCGTGGAGGGAGAATAATAATGAGATAGAACTGCTTGTCAATATTCCTATGTTGTCATAAGCTTATGCTTTTAAAGACCGTACATAGCAAAAACTGCCTATAAATTCACAAATGTCTTGGTTTATTAACAAAAATAAAACGGTACATCATTCGTTCGTCCTTACTTTTGTGGTTCGTCTGTCAGACATATTTCTCGACTACACATCATCACAGATCACACATTTTTCTCGACTACACATCATCAAACATTTTTCTCGACTACTCGACTAAGATAATCAACACAATATCTTGGAAAGTAATTAATGAATACCAGCTGTACATCGAGAAAATTGCAATATGAATGACCTCAGAGTAGGAGTAATGCAATATGGGCGTTTCCTCTTCCTTATAGTTAACTTGGGACATCGGCGGGATAGCCGTTAGCTTTTCTGTAGTAATCTTGAGACTATTCTCAACCACGTCACTTAACAAAAGTCGACTCCAGACTCTTGCAAATATCGACGGATAAATATAGTCGAACCAAACAAAACCATAATCTAGTTATCCCCAGACTCAAGAGGCTAATCGTCTGGTGCCTCTATAAATGATCCATATACTTATCACTTTTTTGTGATTGAAGCAAACTGATATATATTATCGTAGGAAATGAAATATTATGATGTGATTTGTAACAAAAAAGGCCAGTTTGCTACATTGCATATCATGCAGGAATTTCATTTGTCGGCAGTCTTCTGTAAAGCCAATTATGATATTTCTGAAGAACATGACAGAATATTGTGTATGGTGCTGGTCAAAGATCTCGAAGGGACAATTTTTGTATTAGTGTCCGTCCGCAGTTGTTTAACGGCCAGACTAAAAGGCCCCATCCGCCCCACTAGCCCCAGCCGCCCCACCCTATCAGTTTAGATTAGATTATGAAAATTTTAGGTTAGGTTTTTCGGGGTGGGGCGGGTGGTGCGGCTGGGGCGGATGGGGCCTTTTAGTCTGGCCGGTTGTTTAAGGTAGGTGAGAGAAAATAATATATATATTGACTTGAGGTCTCGTTTAACCATCTAAACCATGACCATAAATGAAAAGAGTATCAGTTTCAGACAATGAATTAACGAAAAAACAATGTCATGTTTGCGAATGTGCTGTTGATGAGTTCTCCGTATACCTTATGCCTGTATAGAAATTATCTCTATTGTCAGCATTTCTTTCATTCCACTAGATAACCCCAATTCGTCCAGAAAAGGAACCCGAGATGGATATAAAATTCATGATTTTAAATTAGTATACACAGCCTAATATGTATGGATCACTTCACTGACTCCTGTCAAACATACACCCTGTATATTATATACTATGTCACATAAATAAATTATAAATTATTGTCATTATAAATTATTAGAGTACAGATACGATTCACCAATTACGCCATGCAAAATTCCAATTTCGTTGTTTTACTTTTCCTGTTTTATAATCTTTAGAGTTAAAGTCCAATTATTATCATATCATATTCCATGTATATCTCTAGCACTCCTACATATTGTAACTGTGAATGAGTGACTTGTCAAACCAATTTGACAATCCTATTCTGTTCACATGTAGCCATAGCCTACTTAATTACAATCCTTATATATTAATATTACTATTTAGGTACTACTAGTTAGTTATTCATTATTATGTACCCATTGAGTTTGAATCAGCTAATAACGCTGCCAGCTGCCAGACTAGCCACCGGCTGGTGGCTAAAATGGCTTCTGGCTAAAATGGCTTTTAACCTGGCTAAAATGATAGTGGCTAAAATGGCTTATAACCTGGCTAAAATCATTTTTAGCCAGTGGCTAAAATGGCCTAAAAATTTAACTCAAGCTAAAGCAATTTTATCAAATAATTTCTGTAAAATTGGTTTGTGAGTTTTCAGTAGTCGATCTAATTCCATTTAGGACCCATTAAAGCATTTTAAACTAAAAGGTAATTAGGTCCTACTTTCTCAGGAAGAGTACATATTAACGTTGTGATAGGCCATTTTAGCCACTATGCCGTTTTATACCATTGTATACCATTAAAGCCAGATGGCTGGCTAAAATGTAAAAAAACCGGCTAAAATAAAACGCTGAGTGTATAAATGTATGTATTGATAAACAAAAGGGTTGTAAATTTAGAGGAGCTTGATAAAGATTTTATAATTGACAAAAAAGGTTTTAACGAATTACTTGAATTACGACAAGCAATTAATTTTTCGTATTTAAACATTATTAAATTTAGTGTACCATTAGTAGTGAAATGGTGCTTTTTTGTAGTAAATAAATTGTACTAAGTAGTAGCGTTATTGTATTTTGATGGCAGGCAGTCTGCTGCACTAGACGATTTGGAAACGACATTCTCACTGAAACATTTTTCTTCAGCTACATCTATATAATCCTCACAATAGCTGTCATCGACTCTCAATATGATACTATATTTATTTCTTACCAAATATTTAATTATTTCATATTTAAAAATTTAATTCGCTTGATGAATTTGGGGAAATCTAAATTTGCTCATAAAACGGGAACTTGTCCATTTACAAACTTAGTGGCAGAAAACTTGAATGCTGGAACTTGATCCGTTCTTAATTTATCATGAAAAGGGGCATACAGACAGACAGAGTTCCACACAACAGGCATGGACAGAGTTCACATACAGAGAAGCAAGCTCCTCCGAATATTTTAATGTTGAGTGAGTGAGTTTAACGCAGCTGAGTAATTGAGTTGATGAAACTAGTAACAGTAATTATCCAGCAAGGTCATTCATTGAGTGTGCATTCGATTCCACACTCAAGTCCAAGTTCGAATGCATTCAGTTCAGTCGAGTCTTCGACCTTAAGGTCTTGTTTACGAGGCACGATGAGACGTATTATATGTCTCATATATTTTTTCATATGCAACATTATTAGCAGAACACTCCTATAAGGCTACAAGGTCATAACTTTTCACCGATGCTACCAAACTTCCCTCAAAAATTGAATTTCGTTTTGCCAATCGAACCTCCATTCTCCTAATCCTTCAACTTCAAAGTTGTCGGCAATTGATTCTAATTCAATTTTTGCGGAGAGTTTGATAGTAATCGGTGAAACATTGTGAATGCAGGAAGATTCTGCTGCTAATACATTGGTTTGAGTGCTCTCACAATGCCCAGAATATTCACTAAATTCATTCATAACTGTAATAATCGCTCGATACATTGACATTATAGCCATAGCCTCTGCATGTTGATTAACCCCTCCAAATTCAAAGTGTTTTTTGCTGTTCAGCTGAGACCAAAGCTGAGACTGTGCGTAAATGCATATTCTGCAGTTCTGCATATTATACCACTTCCAATTCCAAGTAAAATAAACCATAGTAACAGATATAAAAAAGTTGCGAACCAATTAACTCGAATTTATTTGTAGAAGAACCAATTAACTGGAATTTATTTGTAGAAGAACCAATTAATTCATTCTTAGAAGAACGAATTAACTGGAATCTCAGAACTCCCTCATACCTAGTTGTCTCAGAACTCCTTCCGCAG
>JABASH010003218.1:0-17196 GCA_019776445.1 Tomocerus maximus | reverse complement strand
TTATAAGTAAGAATCATTGTAATATAATACTACCAAATTGAACACAGGTCCAAGTTTAACCGACACCCCATCATTATATTAACGAATATCACTTAAATCGTTTAAAATGTCTTAGAAAACCGATTTTGTATATTTTCTTGAATATTTGCCGTTTAATGGCAAACATTTAATTATACTGTTATTGCAGACATAAGTAGACGCAATAAACGCGTGCTCGGCTATACTGCACATTACTGTTAACACTAACGAGCAAATTAGTATTCCCTAGATAGGAACTGAGAAATAGTGTACGCAAATGTGATTGAGACCAAAGAAATAATATTATATGCAGGCAGTCATCGTTAGTTATTTGTGTGCATCTAATAAAGCATGCATATCATTCATTAACTGTCATTTTCAGTCAGTAACTACGCAGATTTTAATTTGTTAGAGTTAGAGGCAAAAATAGGTTAGGCTATTAATAGTGCCTCACAGAAATGGTAGTTTATAATTGGTGCTTATCTGAATGATCAGTTCTTTACTCGGTGTAAAGCTCGATAAGCCTAGTATAAAGATCTTGTAGCTAATAAATAGGTATAGCACCTTTAAGCTACTGATTACTTTTAGTTCTCAAGATGTTTGGCTATTGTGAGTATTTCGTGAATGGTTGCCTATTGTGTTGACAAGGCTTGATGGATTTCGCTGAGTCGACTTGAACAATAAGTGACTTTTAGCAGACAGAGAGGTGGAACGAGGAACGAGTAAATTAGGCTACTAAAGGAATCGTAAGAAAAGAAAAAGTGATCTGATTCGACGGGCTGAGTTTGGCTCACTTAAGTGCTCCACTCCACTTTGGCTGACAGAAGACGTTTCTATTCCTCAGTTTTAGCTTGGGATTTAGCGTTGTCAATTTCTTATCATTTCGACATACTGACAGGGCACCCTCACAGAATGCGGAAAAACTCTAAATCATAAAAACCTGCGGATAGCTTAAGTGAGTAGTTTGGCTCGATAATTTTTTTGGGGACAAGGAAAACAGATTTTCATGGATATTCCAGCATTATGCAATATTTCATCAGTACCAACCAATTTCCACAGACTCTGTCTCATTCTAGACCTTTGTGTCTATGAAAATTTAAATCAGAGCGGAATGGACTATTTTCTAATTTGCATTGCATTCATTGTAGACTTTGATTTGATGATCGAAGGTTCATTTTATTACTATCATTACATTAAGGGTTAAAATTCAACCGTTTCACTTTCCATAAGTAACCTAATTTATTGAGTAATTGAGATTCTCTGAGCTTCCCATCATGTTTACCGAATAACCACAACATGTTGTCAAAAGGACAAAAGGTATAATTAATTGGTATAAGTGGGAGTGCCTATGACATGAAATATCTTGTACTGACTCTTAACGTTTTGAGCAGGGTGGGACAGACGACTGATTGACAACACTATTATATATGAGAGTACATACATTCTAATGATTTGGCTATTTCTGGATCTGACTCACTATGGCTAGTTGGTTACACTAATAGAGTAAATGTTGGTATTGTGTTGGGATTCATTCTAGTCCCCGACTTTTTATCGTCTGTTCCTTTCTTTGGTACTTTTGTTGACTGTAGAAAACTCGCAAGAAAGCTCCACAGGAAATTGTTATTCTTCATTTCCTGTCAGGCAGCCATCCATACGTGTTGTAGTACTCAATTAAATTAGCCGGTTACTGGGAGTTGATAAATTGAATTGAGAAGACTTTTTCCATTCTGCTAAAAATAAACCTAACAATAAAAGAAGGAACACTTCAAGTGAGTCTCATCAGTAATAAATGGAGCACTTTTTAAGTGTATCCTTTTCATCCGATTCACAATTGGAAAGTGATATCATCAAACTAGTACTATGATTTCTTTTTATATCCAGTGTTTATTTTCGTGTATGAAGGGATGTAAATGTAAATCTCTATACCTTAACATCTCCTTTGCATAAGTTAGTATGTTGGAGTATTTACATTCTGCTTAAGTAAGTTCTGTTTAAACATTTTGCGCTTATATTGACCTAAAAAGTTATACAATAGATACTAATAATGTACGAATGTGACATTGCAATTTATGATGATTAATATTCAACCACTTGAAACTATAATACCTACTTAAATACTCATTAATTATGTAAATTGAGAGTCCCAATAAAGAACAATAATGCCATTGAGTCTTGGGACCAGAATATTAATAAGCATTTAATTTCGAAAGCTACTTGCATTGCTCTGTACTGTAGGTAGGTACTTAGAGGTTAGCAAATAAAAATCTCGTCTGCAGCACTTAGCAATCAGTTCTCTTGACTTTTTGTGCACATCCTTGAAGAACATATTTTCCCAACATCTACTGTATACTTTCTTATAAGTATAAAAGTTTGTAGCTGTAACAGTTTACGATTCTATTCAAAGTCAGTTGGGTTAAGGCAACAACGATAAACGCTTAGGAAGAAACGGTCAGCATACAATCACACATGCAAAGATATTTTTTTAATTACCACTTTCAATTAAAGTTAATTGTTACGTTACTGTTGCATTTACCTTTTGAATCTTTTTAAATCTTGTCTTCTAAACATCCTTCAAACTTAACTGATGCATGACTGCACATAACTGGGCGTCAGGAAGGCTTAAACATATACATGAATTGCATTTAAATTGACTTCTACTTAGTATATTGATGAAAAGTATTTATTGAGTTTAAGCCTAAGAGGCTGGCTTATAATATCTGTACTTTATTTAGCTATCTTAAAATAAGGTTGCTTTAAAAACAGCAATACAATCCAACTATAAAACTATAAATAAAAAAAGAATGGATAGGGATTGATAGGGATGTCACAGCGAACCTATTTAGCATTTTGCATTAGCATACCACATTTTTATCTTCACATGCATGCAAGACAAAATAATGATGTCATTAACAAAATATTTTTCCTAAACTCAAAATAACCATTTCATAGTAACAATAAACTCTTGAGCAAAATGTTAAATTAGAGAGTTAACTACACTGAGGGCTTAAAGGTTCTTAGGTATATTAAGATGTCCAGGAATTAATATGGCAAAACTAGTGGAAAAGGGGGAAGGTCGGTAGCAAAGGTTGCCTCATTTATTGTAAAATGTCTTCTTGGGAAATTGTTTTAGTCAACAATACACATTCATATTCAAGGTAGCTTGATTCTTGATTATTCTCCAGTACATCCGAAACCTTTGATGTACGCTTTGCATAATCATAGTCAGACCTAGAATATCGCTGCATTGCAAAAGTAAATGTTACTTTAAATTCATTCTTTTACTCACACTTTCTGTACAATGCACAAAAATTGCAACATATCAAACGATCTAATAACTACATGAACATGAATATAATAACGGAGTTTGATGTTCAAGTGCAGTGGAAAAAATAGTAAATCAGCAAAGTAATCAAATGTCGATTTAGAACTCATATAAAATTGATTGAATAAAGGAATCTGCCTTTTAAAAAGCGAGCTTCTTGTGTTTAGCTGTGGTGTGGCCAGCATGAAAATGCACTTGCAAATTACTACTTACGCATTGAATTTTGACAATAATGTGGCTGTGTGGCTATAGTGCAGATATACATGCATGCTATGCACACACCCCAAATGATTACTATCCTTACTCTTACTGTATCCAACAAGTATAACCTAATAGATGGGTACAGCAGCAGTGGTATGATCCTTAGTTAATTGCATTTTATGTTGCCAGCTCCCTTTAGTTCATCAGAATTCATTCATTGTTGAGCATAATAGACTTTCTATATGGCTAGGATACATGAAAGTGGTCTCTATGTAATCATATTTAACCTTAGTACAGCAATGCCAGTGCCTACAACTCTGGAGACCATAGAGTTGGTTAGACTACCAGACAATCAAGACATATTAACTAAATCCTTCATTTATGGCTAGGGAATTGCACTTAATATTATTCAGCATACAGGTTATAAGGTATAACATAAACATAAGTAAGGAATACATAGAGCCGAGCAAAGCGAAGCTAACCCATTCACTTCGAAAATAGTGGAGTACCTATTTGGGTAGACTCAGGATTTTGTGAAGCACGTCCTTAGTATAGAGTGTAAATTGTGGCTACCTTAGTTTTCTTACAGTCCGGATCACACTATAAAATCAGAGAAATAATTTTGCGGAGAGAAACAGTGGATAGGAATTCTTTATTTTATTACAGCAGTATTAGATTATAGCGGTGCAGCATTTTTCTTGTGCAGTCGTGGTCAGGCGATTGAATTCTTAACAAGTTACCACAAGTAAAACTAGTGGAAGAACAGAGGTCTGGTCTAAAAGCATGGGAAAATGATTGCTTGCATGCAAGCACATTTAATATAGTTATAGTACGAATACTTTTATATGGTATCTGTGCACTGTACTAAGAGTAGAAGAGAAGTGGACGCAAAACTTAAGGAAAATAGTTTCCCAGCGTTTTTGCTGTTTAGGAAGTCAGTACGGCAAGTTGTCCAGTCGAGTTGTCGAGGTGTCAGTTAACTGGTCTTACTTTTATAGCAGAGAGTCTTGATTTGTTCGTGGCTGGATGAAGTCTCTTTGCGAATATTTCTCTGGCGAAAGGGAATTTGAAGTAAATTCAATCAGCATTAGATAGTTGGTGTTGGAGAGTAGAACTCAGCCACAGAAACCGATCTAATAAAATAAAAACGAGAACATAGGTTCTTCCCGGAAAATCTTCTGGTTGAGTCGTCTTTTTTTACTTCGTTTCCTCTGACCTGGAGTCGCAAAAAGGAGAGTACGTGGAAAGGACCATACGGATAGGTTGACCTACTGAGTTTAGTATCTAAAGGGTTAAAATCAAGAAATCAACTCAAGTGAGAAATAGAGACGTCGAAAATTTGGAACTACCAACTACGACTCTTGTCTGTTGTGAATTGTGAAGCTCTATTCAAGACAACTTAATTGAAAGGAGCGAGATCTCACTTTTATCGATATATAGCCAAAATATCGGATGTCCCTATTCTAGCATTCATCCAGTATATATTGTAGCCTCTGGTTTAGAAAGATAGCATTCAAGCGAATCTCCCATAATAAAGTAAGAGAATGCTCTTATTCACTTGATCACTTCAGAACAGAACTCAACTGAACAGTCAAGATCGCATCAGCATCAGCTCAAGCTCCGCAACTTTTATATGACTAACACTAAGATTCCATTCTCGTATCAAGTATCTTCTTGTTCCTTTGGTTTGTTTTCAGCTCAGAATCACATTACACAACAACGTGGCAATTCAGTCCAGCTTCGTTAGCCCTCTTTCACTGTCGTATTTTTCTCCTCTTCCCAATCAACCCGTGAACCCTTTCGGAATGACAACATTTCGCAGAAGCACATTACCTATCTGTAGTTCCACGTTTATAATATCCTGTAACATATCAGTTTATCTTTAACTATCCTCTGTGCGACAGGATTTCAAAATCCGTCTCAACGATTTAACTTTGATATGTTTCTTTAATCTGCAAGAAAAATTACATCAAACCTCGTTTCTCTTCCCTCAATACCAAAACAGTGAATTAAAATATAACTAATATCTGAATTGGAATTTGGAAACAATTTGTAAGTTTTTTCTAAATATTTTTCTTACTTTTAAAGCATCGTATTTCAGTCTTGACTCTTGATTCTGCACTGTGCGTAAATCCATGTCATGAATTGAACTTCCTAATGTACGTATTTATTACTAATATGCACATGTACTACTATACATGTATCGTCAGATCTTCATAAATTACATATGCGAATTTGCATTTTTGCATAATTCAATATTCTACTAATCTAATTTGTTAACTTTCATCATCTATATCGAAAAGGTATAAAAAATAAATTAGCCTTTGGTCTTATATTCCAGGAGGCGATTGAGTAAATATGTGTAAATTATACTTTTTGCTAGGTATATAAAATTATGTTATATCATATACTCTTCCTAGCTTGCGGGCGGTCTTTCATTGCTGGTATCCTGATACAAATATATTTCCTCCACAGTTATTATGTTTTGTATTTGTTGCAGTCATGATAATTAGGAAATAAGAAAAGTTGATGTTGCCTTGATAAGTTGTTAGCTTTGAGATCTTGGCAAAAACAAGATGTGCATAGTGCATGGACGCTTGGGTCTGTATTGTCTTTTGACGTGTCTTTTTAGTGGTAATAAAAGCATAATTCGGCATTTAACCTAATGCCTAGACGCTACGCGTTTAACAAAACGTCAAGTTTTAGTCCTTAGGCTCAAAAATTCGTAAGCCTTAATACTTTGTCCAATAACTGTTTTTAATTTTAATTGGCCTCAGTTTTGATGGCTCGGTATTGATCCGAGGCTTTTTTAACTTGATTTTCCGTGTCTAAAAAATTAATTAAAAATCATATATATAATTGCGAAATTGGTATAAATACGTGATTTTAGATATATTTTTGAGCCCAAAAGCCAAGATTTTTGGAATTTTTTACTGCTAAGACATTATTATGTAGAGTTAATGTTGGATTTATGCCAATTACAAAACCTTTACCTTTAACAAAACTAATTTCATAAATTGAATATATGCCTCTGCGATGATAACTTTTTGTAGAAGATCCTACTCCATTTACTATATATTTCATGTATATGTCATGTATTTTACTTATCGTTATGCTGCATGTACTTCTAGTCGATTTTCATTACTTGATTTGTGTGCTGAGGAAAGGTGTCTATACTGTAGGTAAAACTATTGAGTTATTGTAGGCAGAATCTGAATAGATTTTAAAATGCTTACTGTAAGTTGTAGGCAATATCAATTTTCACTTTTCCAAGGACGAACTAGAAATATGCTTAAGACAGACGACCTACAATTAGGTAGTTGCACTGAAGTGCTCTGCTTCTTCTACAATGCATAGAACGCTAGGATAAACCGTTTATTATGTAGCTTGTAGCTTGTTCAACAAATGCATCCTAGTAGAACGAAAATGCTCTAGTAGTTACATAATATCTCAGGTAATAGATGTCTGGCGGTAATAGAATAATAACTTAATTACTTTTACAGTCTATACTTTTGCTTGTTTCTTCATTATTAAGTTGCGATTTTAATAATAATAATTTAGTATAAAATCGAGGGAGCAAAAACAATTAAGTGATTTCAGCAATACAGAGCAATAAACCTTGAAATTTTTAAAAGAAGTCTATCAAAGTGTATAAAGTTAAACCTGTGTGTAGCAAGAGACTAAAACTTAGCTGGTATATTTACTAAATGTTCTGTGTTGTGAACAATCAAGAATTTCGCAACTTTTTATCATTAGAAATTCATGAAGAGTAAACAAAACACACGTGTATGTTTTCAGTTGGATTGACAGCATGTTAGCTGTTCTATAAGTATCCTCTATTATTTATACCTTCTGATTGCTCCCATTTATTCTGCGGTAGAAGATAAGTCCGTGTTTGCTCTTTGTAGTAGTTCACCTGTAATTAAGTTGCCTATTGACAACACACGATTGTGAAACTGGAGGTAAGCACTGCGTAGTTAACTGTCTTCTGTCGTCAGTAAGAAAACAACATATAGTCACTCGATTTCTTAGGAAATTGAAACGCAAACAATGACATTTAGTTTGCAGATTCTGCTAAATTGCGCATACATTTTCATTGTTTGCAAACAGTAGAATCATTAACCCAATACAAATTCTATACAACCAATTCCTTTAGGCTGAAGGAGTTTGGATAAAACTTCGCTCAGTTCTAAGTTATTATTAGTGGAACAACAAAGGTTAATGCAATCAATTTGAGACAAATCAGTCACCCACGCGTTACACATGCATATCAAAGAAATCTGCAAGGACAAAGCATTTGTTATTGTTTCTTAAATTACTACACACAGGTGTAAAACTGTTAAAACTGATTAGCACTACCACACTGTGGTATTATTTCATTCCTAGAATTCTTTTCATCAACTTAGTATGGTGTACAGATGCAATCCAAACAAATGGAGTTAAAGAGATTTTAACAAATGACTAGTTTTTCTACAGATAGATAATCTGAACACTTATCGATAATCTATTCGCGTTTAAGAACCATATCACTTCTGTTTAGCAGTTCATAGTCCTAGTGGCATATTTAATTAGCTATTATAGTGATTATTGAGGTTGTAGTTCTTTTAATACTGATTTTTACGCAATCATACTAAATAACACCTAAAACTAAACTAGAGAGATTAGTTTGTATTACTTCACCCTATCTGTCTGACTTAACAGTAAAACAGAAAAGAAGTAGAGATTTAATATCGCTTTATGTATAGTGTATGGAGATCAAATAATTCCCCCTGCATTGGGCACAGAAGAATAATGATTATTATTGGACAGCAGAGGACAAGCAAATCCACATTTACAGGTCAGATAGATTTAAAACCCAATCCAAGAATGGTAACCTTGAATTTGACATTAGAACTAATGTGGATTTTTATTGCACGTAAGCAATGAGTTTAGTTTTTGCTTTTCTTCTGTTCTTGGCCACAACAATTATGCTGCGTGATTCAATATTATGTAATACTTTAGGTATGTAACTCATTTGTACGTAGCAGTTCACTTGGAAAACATCTCAACACAGTCATGCACATTAATAATTGTGCACACATCATAACGTAGGTACTAAGAAAACAAGCTACATCCTTCACTAACTAATCTGTATACTTTACTTACTCATTCATAACTTCCAAAATCATTGTCAGACAGTACTTAAACGATACTACTGCGTAAGGTACCTACTTAAACACTAATTTGTGCTGGTTTCAACTAAATCCAACTTTTTTGAATTTCAGATGGATTTGTCGTGAAGTGTGTTGCATTTAAAAATGTCAGAAACTACTGTACTAGTATGTGAATCTTCTGACACAACCAGTGTCTCAGGCAATAAGGACCAAGTCCTATTAAATTCTTCAGTTGTCAATGTGCTGTATCCAGAGATTCAAAATATGAATGGTTCAGTTACAGTTACAGTGGATTTGGAGGACGTGACCGTGGATCCAAAGATATCAAAAGACGAGTTGGAAATCCAACTATTGACAAATCAAATGAATGGTGAAGCTCAACAGACCGAGATTGGTCTTAAGAATAATAATAATTTAGTGACAACAAGTACAAATGCAGAGCAGGAAATACTGTCTAAACGGGAGAATGTCGACAGTTCAATTACAATCAATGGAAAAAGTTTCAATGGACAAGAAAAGGATTTGGGTCAGCAAAAGGATAATGGGGCAATAGTAGGATCTTCCAATGGCAGTGGAAAGAGAGCGGCTGAAAATGAGCGTACTATTATTGTCTGCGATGATCAAGTCAAGTCTTCGTGCTGCACCAGTGTAAGTTTTTATTTCTAATGATATTCTCAAAAGTCGGTCCATATTCCCAGAATTCTTCCTCCGTAGACAATTGTCACGGAATTCTGCCTATTTTGGTCTTATCTTTTATTCTTGAGCAACATTTTAAATCGTTCGATGCATCTACCTAATGCAAAGGAAATTGTGTACTCTAGTTAAATTAAATTGTCTAATGTAAATAATGGAGAGATAATGCTATTTCTTTATATGATACCAATAACAAGCTATAGGTTATATATCTATTTATATAATGCGTAAGAACAAGTAAATATCTTAAGTCTCGCTTATTTGAGTTGTCATTGTAAATACATGTCAAGTCATGTCCATGTCATTATTATTGCGTGGTAGTATAATTTTTTGTTTGTTGATAAGCACGTATCATTGCATAACGTATATAAACAGGAAAAAAATAGCTACACATAAGAGTAATCCAAATGGGAGATTGATATCCTGTGTCTGAAGTGATTTTATAGGCAATGGTTGAAGAATGCATAATATCCAGGTAAAGGTAAACATGTGTTATTATGTTACATCTTTAAATTCTCTTAGCTAGATAGTTGGCAAGCTAGTTGTTTATCATGATACTAACTGCAAAAAACACCATCACCATGTGCTCTGCGAAAGTATGACCTTTGATGCAATGCAACCAACCTTGTCGTTTCGTGTGTGTTTTATTACTTAAGTGTATACTATGCATTTGCATTCTGTCTCTATACGTATCTCAATGACTCTTATTCTTGTTTTTAACTTATTTGCATCTAGAGCTTATATATTTAAGTATAGTACACCTTTAGACAATACTGGCCCATCAGTACACACGTAACCAAATGAGCAGCTAACCTTGTAGGTTGCCGCCTCTCTTCCTCCCAAGCTACTACAGCAGGAAGGAAATAAATAAATACATGAGATAACTGACAATTGCAAACAGTTACAAGTCAACTGCCTAGACCCATTAGGTATTTACAATTACAGATCCTAATTAGTGTAGCACTATAACTTGACTATAAATACGAAGACAGAGGATATAACGAGGAATAATGGGAAAATATTATCTTACATTCACTAGTACTATTAGATTATTATTTTAGAGTACTGTCCTTTACATAAGCGATAAATTATAATGATGACCATTTTGACCATCGATATATGAAAGTTATTTACGAACTTAGATCTATATTCCTTTGCTATATAGTGGAACTTTCAATGTATAACTCAAGCGAAAGATATAGTCAATAGGTACATAAAATAAATATTTCCACACTATCCGCAGCAATTAATGCCTATGCGAACGATTATACTGCACAACTCTGTTTGTGTATGGTAAACATTTTTACTCGGACTAAGCCAAGAAGTAATGAAATGACTAGTACTAGGTACTACTGGGAACTTATTCCATTCCTTTGTGTAAAGTATTCGTAATAACATACAATGCACATGACTTTGACTCGGAACAGGGAAAGAAAAAACATGTGTTAACCAAGGTAAAATCGTTGTCAACTTAGGATTAGAATAATACAGAGAAGCTACTTTCCAGAATGAATATGCGATTGCTATTTGCCTACTGTTCACTCTCATCTAAATAGCAAAGATATTATAGCTGATTACTTTTTGAGTAAGGAATATTATGTTCGTATTCCTCCAGTCTTCTTTTGTCGTTCCAAAGTGCAGTACTTTATTCGAGGTTTTCAAGGAGTGAAATCTAAGACAATTCACTACTTACAGTCATAATATTTTCAACTGTAGCTAATTCTTTGAAGACAAGAGATCGAAAGTGATTTCAGGAGTCATAAAACCTGTTCGATTACAAATATTAAAAGCACTAGTGACTGTAAGAGACTTAGATTGATACCACAAAAAGGGCAAGTAACTTGTGAAATTGAAAACTTGAACAACTTACAGAGAAGATTGATCTAATTATGCATGAAAATACAGAAGGAAATACAAACAATAATGAAGGACAGTGTGACAACGGTGATCCATGCGGGTTGAGTGAGACAAAAAAATGTGAAAATACACTGATGCTGCAGCAAAATTCGAATTTTTATCGGAAACAGAATCTTAAGACAAAGGAAAACTATTTTATACAGGTCAAAAGATTTTACAGTCTATTAATACTTGCTTGTACTTCAATATTTCATAAATCTATTTATCCGTTTAGCATTAGTCAACTCACAATTCAAAGATTAATGCTGCTAAAACGATTAAACTGCTAATTTCGGTCATTTCATTTAAAACATTCATGAGAAAGCAGTTTTTGTTTGGTAGCTTCATGCAACTGACAATTAATATCTTGCAAGCTAAACATAAATATTATAGGATTCGGATCTGTAGGAATCATAATGGAGATAAATTGGAATACGGTTAAAATTACTGAACGTTCTTTGCTTAACAATATTATATCTCTGTTTTATTTGTGTACCATGTGAAAGGAACACCAGGAAAATATTGAGTCATCGGATACATTTTAAACACATCACATAATTTTCTGTTCCAAAAACGCATTTATTCTATTGACACGGACTGCTATACTTATTTTCTCATGTGGTATAACTGTAGTAAATATAAAATAGTTTCACAGCCATAATAAGGATAAAGATTTTCTGTCAGTACACAACAAACAGAACATGTATCGGTCAATTCATAATGAAAATAGTAAATTGCATAGCATCAATTTCTACGAAGTCAGTTTGGTCATTGTATGCAGTATGTTTGGTGTGCTCAATGAAAATGTGTGTACCTTGTGTGCCTCGTGTATCTGATCTGGCAATGTGAATGACTTCTCGAGTTCCTGGACGTTTAAAGTCCATTGTGTAGCTTCTGTCCATTGAAATCAGGCTAATACACTGATGGCACGAGGACAGACCTTACTAAGATATAATTACATAGAGTATTGCTATGTACTAATACATGTTTTTGTCTTCGCTTATTGGATTAGATGTACACTGATACGCATACCGTATTAATAAATTAGAATTTTAAGCATTTGTCCTCCCACAAGTATAAGTATAGCAAACCATTAAGGAAATATGCATATTATCATTACCCTATATGTGGGTAATAAGGCAAAAAATGGAATTATCTAGCTAGTTTTTGCATTATTATATTCTTAAAAACTTCCCCCGTGTAACCACAATAGGCGACTAGTGTCAACAATATTTTTAAGACGCACTTTCCAATAACTAAAATAGGAAGCTGCATTTCCTTTAGTCACAACTGTATACTAACTCAATGTAATACGTGTAAGAACATAGTAGAATGATAAAGATATTACTCATAGAAAAATCTAAATATATCCCATGTACTACATTACACTTTGTCATAGTCATGATATAAAATATCCTTATTTAATGCTTAGAGCCTTACATTGTGTATAATATAGTTACATACATGAATGACTCGCATTAAAGCAAAGGTGTATGTGTATATGCATATGTAATGTGGGTAGTGGGTAGCTATTTATTTATAGAAGAGCGAATGTAATGGTATCGTTTAAATTCTGTTTGTTGCCCTATTGCCCCTTGCGAAAATGTAGTACACATGCCTGTAGATATATCGGGTATGGAAACCATGAGTAAGGATTATCAGGCACATAAGTGAGGATTGAAGTGTCTATATTGTACAGTTTGCTAAATGGGAGTATGCCAATTGTGCGGTATAATTATTCTGCAGCATGGCTTTTTTCATGGTAGTATATGCTATATGTTTCCTGTAGTTAAAGGATGTACTTTAGACCGAACTTTAGCCTGGCTATATTATGGAATTATTCAGTTCATCATTTATTTAGCGACAACTGAGCTTTGCTAGTATTATCCTCCCTTACCTTACATATATAGTTTTATCAAGTGATGATTAGTGTGTGTGTATAGAAATTGTATGCCTACTATTTTGCCAAATGAATCACATAGCAATATCACTTGACGGGTTCATTTTAGTGCTCTCTAAAGTCATATAAAGTGTAACATGAACCTAAACCTTGTAGATTATTTATATTTATTCCTATTGTGCACAGTACACATAAATTTTTCAAAACTGATATTACGCGTGATATTCATGTACTTTGATATACATTTAAATCGCATTGCTAACCTTCATTTGTGTAAATATATATTACTATAGGAAATCTTAATGTCAGTGAAGTACATTAATATATTGACATTATGGCAGCTCCAATATTTATCTCTCTTCCAGTAGATTACTTTTCCCATCACGTTATTATGGAGAGGAGTGTCATTATTATATCAGAGAAACGACAGATACCAAGATAAAATGACTTTACGACTATAACCCAATCATATTATATTACATTGTCATCAATTCTCTACTTTACATTACAGTATCAGTGTCACATGACGAGTGAGATAAATGACATGATTTAATACACTGCACCGAAAACACAGTGCCAACTGTCATAATTCATTTAACATGGGTATTTAGTGTATTTAGCCGACATTTTCACTTTTTATACTTACCTTGTCTAAATCAAGCACACCGCAGTCATATTTCGTTTTCCATTGTGTGATTGTCAATTGTCATTTCCGAGCCATTTGCAATGGGGATCATTGCGTATATTGTAACTGGCTTGTCCGTCGGTCTATTATACTTGTATAACCATTTTCTTGGGGTAAATTCTATTTTCCTTCTGAAATTTGTAATTATTTTCATGGTTTTCTAACGATTAAATTGGATTTGCCAGGACAAACAACGATTGGAACAACTGGTAATCAAGAAACGGGCTGAGCGTGCTGCAGAATTTGCTCGGTTGAAATCGCAATGTAGATCTGAAAGCGGGGATCATAAGAAAATTCTTGGGTTGCAATGGGAGGAACTTGTCCAGGCTTTACAAGATAGAGAATTGACAGCTACTGAAGTTCTGGAGGCTTATATCTCTGCGGTGAGAATTTTATTTAGGGGAAATCCCGAAGGAATTATTTATACATTGAGACAGGATGTCATAGTATTCTCTTTAACACTTTATAGGCTCTAGAAGCAACAAACCAGTTCAATTGTGTAACCGATTTTAACCTATCAGCCTTTGTAAGTTAAACATGTTTTCGATTTTTTAAATTTTACATCTCTAAAACATATAGAACTAGCTAATATTTCCCATACGTGTTTATATTTTAGTCGATAGCCAAAGACCTTGATAGCCTTGACAAACCTAAAGGTGAGTGTAGTACAAAGTGCAATCTTTAAATAAAACCAATCTTAAGTCTTAAATAAATATTAATTGTGGGAAAATCTGCTTCAGGTCCACTGCATGGAATTCCTTTTGCAGTCAAAGATGATAACAATGTTGAAGGTAAATTATACACGGAATAAAATGAAAAATACCATTTCATACCTTTATCATAATGTCTGATACTAATTGCACTAAAATCTAATTCAGGACTTGATACAACGCACGGTTATGCAAAACGTCTCTACAATCCAGCTTCCGACAATGCCGTAATAGTTAAGATTTTAATGGACTTAGGAGCTGTACCTTTTTGCAAAACAAATGTCCCTCAGACACTATTTACGTAAGAAGGCACAGAAAATCAATAAACTGTCTCTATGGTTGTTACAAAAAATCAAATAAAAAATGGTAATTATCGGTATTTTATCATATTTGATTTTATAGGTATGGATCCGATAATCCTGTATTTGGTACAACTTTAAATGCTACCAACAAGAAACTATCCCCTGGAGGTTCGAGTAGTGGTATGTAGTCTATTTAAAACAGATCATAAAATAATTTATGTGCAGATTGGATTTTCCTGCTTGGACAATAATAGCTTAACTAATTTTCTTATTTTGCTTTGAAATAAGGCACTGGGTCATTAGTAGGAGCTCATGGGGCACTCTTTGGAACAGGTATGCATTAAATTTTTCAAACTAATATATAATTAATTATTATTTCTATTCAGGATACATTTTATGTAATTATCAAATATGGTTTGATTTCAGGAACCGATATAGGTGAGATTGTATACATCGTGGATCTATCTACTATAATAGTATCGAAATGCATATACATTACATTTAAACTATATGGATTGAATTGTGATTGCAATTTGCAATTACTTAACTTAACCCTTAATGACGAAATATATTAAATTAAACAGGAGGATCCCTTCGTATACCTGCACATTTTAATGGAGTAAGTTCAATTAAGCCAACAGGGGGTAGATGCAGTGTCAAAGGAATCGAAATGAGTCTTCCTAACCTCGTCGGACGTAAGTTGGTAGTTGATTGTTAGAGATAATTCTATTTGATATATTAAGCCATGCAGTGTTATAAATATAAAATGCACTTCCATTCTAGTTTGTCCAGTACCTGGAATCATTGGCAGAACTCCCACAATTGTTGCTGAAGTTTTTGAGAATTACGTTGTCAGAAATCATGGTTATGATCCTACCGTACCCTTCATCCCGTGGGATAGTGCATTATTTAATTCCCAAGAAAAACTTCGCATCGGCTACTTCACAACTTTGGACTATTTTCCTGCAATGGTATTTCCGCTCTAACCTGATTGATTCTATATTCCAGATAAAATTATTCATGATTTTCATGTACTACAACATGTAACTAACAATTGTAGGGGGATACTGAAGAGACAGTTCTGAAAGCAAAATCAGGATTAGAATCCCTAGGGCACACACTTGTACCCTTTAAACTTCCTGATCAATATCGGTATATGAATGTACTTGGCAGATTTTTACTTGCTGATCATAACAGGTAATAATAATTAAAACGGATCTTTTATTTTACGAGGCTATTATGATTTCAGAAGTAATAGAATTTGACAATAATTGACTTTTTTTATTCTTTTCTAGACACTTCAATCAACTGTGGTAAGATCTCTTTACTTGTGTTGACAGTTTCACATACCAATTTGCTCAAAACAGTTTCTCATGCACCTTTTACAATTTGATTTTTCAGGAAAGGTGAAAAAGTAGCTGAATCCGTGTTTTTAGTGTGGCTTGGAAGTTTCATACCTCTTTGGTTGCAAAAGGTTTTAGGGCGACTTATGAACATGAAAATATTTCCATTCATGTATTCTAAAAGAACTGCGGTATTTTTTGGATCTGGGGCTTCATCATCGACAGACCTTTGGGATGCTGAAGGCGAAAAGGCTGAAATTATCAAAGAAGTTTTGGCTGAATGGGAGGGTTTGAATTTGGATGCAGTAATTTCGCCAATCTTTCCGTTCCCTGCTCCTCCTGTTAGTAGTCCTGGTTTGCTACCCGTTGCTGTTGTTTATGCAATGATCTGGAATTTGGTAATTATTTATTCCCAGACTTTTCCGAAAGTTGTTTTCAATTCAATAATTATTCCAACTGTAATTGCCGTTTTTTACTTATTCAGGTAAACTTCCCTGCTGGAATGGTTCCTTTCGGAAAGGAATCCGGAAAAAATATTCAAAAGTATGATGACGAAGGTGATGTCGCTCTAAAGATGGCCAAAAAGGGGATAAAGGAATCTATCAATGCTCCTATAGGTGTACAAGTGATAGGTTTACCCTTCAAAGAAGAAGTCGTTTTAAGGGTAATGAAAGAATTGGAAAAAGTGCAATCAGCAAATGTTTAATTTTATTAAAATATTTGTGATATCATTTTACTCAATATTAATAGTAAAGTTTTCTTAAATCGGAAATGCGAAACTTTCGCTGACTATAATATTTCTTTGTTTAGTGGTAAGGAAAATACTGCATTTAATTTTTGGTAATGACGATGAATCATAAGAAAAAACATGTTTTCTGCATGCTACATGAAAGCAATATAAAATTTTACTCACTTATTTCTCATAATTATTATTATCATCGTTATAAATATAGACTTAGCACCTATATCAAAT
>JABASH010003217.1:0-17196 GCA_019776445.1 Tomocerus maximus | reverse complement strand
ATAAAATCCTGAAGTTATACGGCCTACCTGTACAAAGTTATAGGGTTTGAAAGTCAAAAACTCCATGGATGGAGGGGGTTGCGCATTTAAGGGTTAAATAAAACTTTCATACTATTTGCACGTAATCCATGCATTTATTGCTGTCTTTATGATTTTTTATTTCAATCCAAGCTATAAGTTTAAAGCATTAACAAAATATTATATTCGCAAAATATAGTTTTTATCTGTTGAAATCATAATAAAATTAACCCCATGCAGGACCAGGACCATAACCGTAACGACGTGGTTTTTGAGGATACTGCGGCCAAGTCATTCTAAAAGGTGTCATAAACCATCATTATTATTAGTTGGTATTCGGTAATAATGCCTCCTTTTTGCTAGGAATTCTTCTACTATGTGGTTCAACTGCAACTTCAATCAACGTATTATTGAATTATCAAATATTATATTAAAACTTACTTGGGTTTTCTGATATAGTAGCCATAGCCTCCTATGAAGCGACCTGCGCCTTCAATTCCTTGCATTAACCCAGATAGAATGTACAGGGAAACCGCACTGTAATAAAATTCTGCAAGTAAAAAAGTTTTGTAATATTATGCCATGGTTCCAATTAAATTCTGATAAACAGTTCGTATAATTCGTATTTTTTACTCGAAAATTTCAATTGTATACCTTGGCTGTTAACACTTCCAATATAAACTGATGTAAAGAAAAGAATTACAACAGAAAATTTAATTTTGTCGAAATTCATAGTGGAATATTATATCGTAAATAAATTCGACGAGTTGTTTTTCTGTTCCCAAGTCTCCTCCTTGAAGAAATGAGAATAAAAAGTAGCAAACAAAAGAATAAGTAAGATACAGTTGCCATTTAATTATTTATTCTAGAATTATTGCCAACGTAGGCGTTCGTAAGCTTTAGACTTTAATTTGTGAAATAATAATTATTTAGCTCATGCACAAAAAGATCTGCATCAGTATTTTCGAAGATGGATGAGATAGAGGTAGCAAGCGCCGGTATAAACTGGATGAAGAATTTTATAAACATGTTTTGTTTAGGTGTGTAAAAATAAACACATAGTTAAATGGCTGAAAATGAGATGAGAATTTAATGTTGTTGATATGTTATGTAAATAAATGATCAATAAAATAAATAATACATCTGAAGAAACTAATACTTGCATAGTAGGATAATAATGATGGCTTTACAAACAAATGATTTAAGGTACCAGTTCTTCTAATGATGTACAACGATGCTGCGATTTAGAGGTCTATGGAGCTAAAGTACTAATCATCTAAATATGCTAATAATTGTAATTGAAGCTAGTAAGGAGTTAATATCTGTAAGATCCCAATGAAATAATAGATACCAAAGGAAAACTAAAAATGATGGTGCTAATGGAAAAAGATGCCAAAGAAATGTATAATAATTACTAACATAAATAATTTAGTATTGGTTGTACATACAAATACAATATTTCTCCGCATTTTTATTAAATGCATAATATATACTAGATTTAGATATTATACCTATATTTCAATTTCTTCAACGTGTAAATATGCATTATATATGACTTTTATGTTTCCAGTCCAGTTTAAAAAACCTACGGCAAGCCGTAGCAGAAGCTCGCCCGCGTAATGGTGGCCATGTGAAGTTTAAAATTAACTACCCTTCAAAGCCAGATACACTGATATACAGCCTTAATTTGTTGATTTTTTGTCCAGAATCACTAAATTATTGATTTTATTAAATTAAGTCAATTGCTAGAAAGTCATTGCAACTAATTTGAATTTTGAGTATAATGTTGGTGAAACTGAGTTCACTATTAAGTAGGAAGGCGATATCGATTATTTAATACTTTTTACTAACAAGATATTAGAAGCACAATTCCACTTTCTTACACCAATTTTTCCCTTTGATTATCAAATTGATTTGACCCATTTTCAATAGAGTTCGTCCATAAGCATTGTTTTTGGCAAGTTTGGTCAATTTCCGTCACTGCATTCAAAAGTTATGGTGTTGGCGGACGGTAGTTTTATTATTTGTGTGCGGTTCTACAAGTTCGCTTCGGGCGAGAATTTACGTTTCCCAAACAATGATTCCCATAATTAATTCAGCGAAGGAATTTAAGACAATCGTTAAGGATTTCGTTACATTTTACATTACGGAAAAAAGTGGTTCTAAAATAAATCATACACATAATTCTGCATGATTAGCCTTACCACATGCTATTATACGCTCAATGAACGTCAATATTATAAATTCGGAGGATAAACTGAATTGATAAGTAGCATGATAAGCATCAATAGCTTATTTACAGTACAATTTTAAAATGCTTGACATTTATTAATGACAAATTAATTCATAATTAATATATAATATATAATTAATATATATATATATTAATATATAATTTAATTCATTCCGACACGACTATATTACGAACAATGATTCATTCAATGTAAATGGTTAATTGGTAAATGTTAAGTCAATAAATCATTAAACAGTATTAAGTGGAATGAATTCACATAAAAATTTTCACTTGAGCATTTCCATCTTCATTGTGGACAATTTCGAAGTCCGTCAGTGTCGGAGTTAGTTATCGAGAAAGTCGCCACTCTCGAAATTGTCAATCTGTACTTCAGCAATCGTCGGAGGGGCATGCACCCAATCTTTCTTGTGCGCCTTTCGCTTTCTTTTTCTTATTTCGCTCTTGGAGCATTTTCCTCAAATTCTCAATCTCTTTTCCATGTTGACTTGACTCCAAACGCATCGGTTTCCCATTGATTCCTTCAAGCCCAGCAGGCGTAATGGATAATGAGCCACTGGCGTTTCCCGAAACGTGACTCTTCTTTCCGTGTCGTTCACTGCTTCCAGAAGTTCCCGAATTTTGAGAAGTAGATGGAAGCTGAATAAATTAAACAAAAAATGGAAGAGTGTGTAAATATTATTTGCTTTTGTTCAAGGACACAATTTTACGAAATAATACTTGAAAGAACCCAGAGTTTTTTGGCATTTTATTTCTCACATTTAAGTAGGTACCTAATACTTACTAGCAATGTTCAAAAAGTATTAAGCCGCAGAGGATTTGAGCGTAATTTTCTCACCGGTTGAATAATATCAGGAACAAACAATTGTCGTGTAGTCGCTTTTTTGGTCATCGTCTCATTCCGTTCAGCTTCTCCTCTTGGCGTTCCAAAATGTTCTAAATTCTTCCAGGATTCTACGTGTCCGTCTTTACGCTGGCTACGTCTCGACTTTTTGGAAGAATTAATCTGGAAATTGCTCCCGTCAGAGCTGTCCGGTTCCAGTTCGTCCACACTTCTCTTGCATCTTTTATAGTAAGCATTAGAATAATTATTATGACTCGGAGCTAGTATTTAAAAAAGTGCATGTATATATTCAACATTCAATAACAAACCTGGACTTCTCCTTATCAAAAATTGCCTTGTTGCTCTCATACTTCTGCTTTACAAACTGTACCAAAATTAGTAAAAATAAAAACTCATATTATAGGGGTATTACTTAATTGACCTTAACAGCCTCCTAGCCATCAATATTTTTATTTCGGCCAATTTTAACCACAAACATTACCTCCAAAACGTCTTTGACGAAAGATCCTTCATTTTTGTAATTATCTTTGAACTTGGCTTTTAATCTTTCTGAAATATTGGATTCATCACCAGCAGCCCATGTCAGCCTCAAAAACTTTAATTTGCTCCGTAATTCTTTGCTCTAAAAACAGTTACCAGTAAAATAACTAAAAACGGTAATAATTTGTAAATATTGACTAAATAAAATAATAAACACTATTGGAATACCCCGATTTTTCTGATGAGAATTTTGGCACTTGAATATAAATGTTGGTCCTCAAAAGATTCTAGATACCATCTACGAGTAAATCCCGGCACAATTAATGGCTCCACACTCTCGATTGCAATTATAGTATGGATCATTAAAAAACCAATCAATCGAGAAGTTAGTTTTGTCTCTTCTGATTTGCAATATTCGAATCCCTCCTAAAAAATTGTCCGTGATTTAAATAGTTGGTTTGATAAGACATGACTCTTGACAAAAGCCATGCATGATTTAATAGCCAACTAAGTTGAGAAATAGTATTCCTTTAGTGGTACATGAACTTCACAATGGCAAATGAAATAGTATTACTTACCTCCATTATTTGCACAAGAAAACGTGCTACTTCATTCACGGCATCAAAAGTTTCGATGTAAAACGCTTCCTTTGCCAAATTTAAGAATTTTGGCTCATTAATGGAAGGCAATACTTCATGGACAGTTTTCGAAAACAATTCCAGAGCCATCTGTTTTAAAGATTTATCTTCTGCATCACAATTTGTTGGGAAGTTATATTTTTGGCGAAGTTTAGATAGGCAGTAGTCATCCACAAAGAATTTTGCATTCCACAAATTGTACCGACTGGTCTTGAACAAACCAACGTAACTTTGGCTGTTTTGCTTTATTCTGGGATCTGTAGTATTATCCATACCGAAACAATTATTAGAATATTGTGTAAAACGAATCACCCCCAAAATACCAACACCTTTTTCCAACACTATAACCTATTCTAATCTAACCTAACTTCACATAATCTAACCATATATAATTCTGGTGTTGGAAAAAAGGTGTTGGCATTTTGGGGTTCTCCCGTGTAAAACATATCCCTGGACCGAAAGCAGGCCTAACTACAAAATTAAACACAAAATTGGCACAAAATCAGCCTTGGTTATTGTAATTGGAATGAATAATTGTCATTCACAAACAATAAACAAATAGTAACCATATTTAGTGCTCAGTAACTATAATATTTTCTGTAGCAACTTCCAAAATCATCACTGCATTTCCCGCAAAACTATAATTGCCATCTTATTTTCTATTATTAGGATTTTATACTCGAAGACGTAATATTTGCTAAGATTGACAACTACGACTAAACTTACTGTTATCAACACATGTGACTGGTGCCCCTTCGTCGCTTAGTATTTCGCCCTCCTCGTCACTTGACAGAAGTTCAACAACAGCTACTTCTTCTCTCACGCTGCTCTTGTCAATTTGTGCAATAATGCTCACTTCTTCTCCGCTTTCTTCAATGAATATATTTTTTCTGTTTAAATTAGCAGGAACTTCTGTACAGATGAGAAATTAAAACACTTCATTGCTTTCTAGTGTCGATTTACGTAGTAAGGAAAGTTATTACTATTTATTACAATATATGAAATTAGCTTTAAGCAATTACCGCAGAGTTTAACTCTATTTTTCGTCCATAAATCACCATCGTCAATTTTATACAGAAATTCATCAAGAAGACACGAATTCCACCGAAGTCTCATCCAATACAAATTTTGTTTGATAGCCGTCTACTCAGGGAACATTATTATCACATCTTTAGCAAATTTATATATTTAACTTATGTGATTAAAAAATATAAATGAAAACTTACGTTGCAAGAAAATGTTACTAATTTTCTAAAACATGAAACGAATGCCTCGGTAGAAAAAGCGTTGGAAAACGGCCTAGATATCTTCAGCTTATCCTTATATGATGACTGAGTTGCCTCTGCATACAGAATTATATGCACTAGAAGCAAAGATTTCAAACGATCTTGTTTGGAATTAATCCTTTCGGAGGACACGGCCTATTGTACACAAATTAATTTAATACATCATTGTTCAGTAACATTTTAATACAACTACTATATGCAGACTTATTTCTTTACCATATCTGCAGTGAGCATTTCCGATACGGCCGAAACTTCGTTCTTTCCGAAAACTTTTGCTATAAAATGGGCTTCTTTAGCTGCCGCAATAAATTTGTCCTTTTCAGCCGAAGACACTGCGACTCTTTTACTATTTTCAAACTTCGCCATACAAAACTCCACTTTCTTATTGTACAGCACAACCACGTTTTTCCCCGATGGTTTCTTGACAGAATATCTGTCTGTAAAATTTCTTTTATCTTCCTCACTTAGGGGGAAATTATCCAACCAGTCAACATTCAGAAAAGTTTCTTAAAGATAAACAATTAGACAAAATCACTAAAAACCTTATTGTCCCGCTTATTATTTTGAAATATCATTACTACATCATTATAAATATGTTTTAGTAAGTCAGAAATGGTAAGCAGCTTACCGATAATGGGAATTAATGCCAATAAAAGATCTTCCGAAGATTGTATCCAATATTGAACAACATTCTCTGATGTTATGGCCTTTGAAGTTACGGTACAATTTTGAGTGGAAGTCTTCGGTGTCGTTATTTTCCTAGGAGAGCTTGGAGATGTTAAGTCTATTTCAAGAATACGGACCTGAGGAGTTACTGCATTTGCAGGTTTCTTGTTTTTTCTAGGAGTTCCAGTTCCAGAATTATTTACAGAGACGGGGTTTTGAGGTGTTCTACTATTTGCTGAAACCGTTGGGCACAACGGTACGCGTGTACAGTCTTTAGCTACAGTTACAGTTGGCAGTGACTGAGGCTGTGGGCTAGCTACAGGAACCAAAAGGCAAGACGAGCATGGCATTAAAAATAATCGCATATTAAGTTGGCATATTTTAAAATGTATGTTAATGTCTGACTAAAATGCAACACGCAAATGGTAGTTAATTGTGTTTTCATTAAGTGAAATAAGGAATTGTTTTATATTATGCTAACCTTTACCTGCTTGAACCCAAAAGTTTAGACGATCGATGGAAACCAATCCTGCTTTAGTAAAGTATGTCTCCCACTTGTACCTTATGGAATACAACTCCTGTCTTCGTTCAATGGAAGGAGCCTAAATATTCCGAAAATTATTTTAAACATCATTATTGTTATTTAACTGGGAGAATAATTTAATCTCTGACAATTAATTAAAAATTATTCTTACTTCCATCACCAATCTTCTGAAGATATCCCGTTTTCTATCGGTTAGCATTGTTTCAAATTTGCTACAAAATGGCCGTCCTGGGCCGCTCCTGAAATCATAGTTTACTGTCTCAATAGCCATTATCACATGTATCAAATAGAGTAGAGTCACCCGCCAACTACTCAAGGCCGGAACAGTTTCATTCTATAAAGATAAATAAATTCATCAAAATTTAAATTACTTTTTTTGGACAATATATTTGCCAAAATATTCTGTTGATCTTAATCCAAGAAGAATAAATCTTTTAAATATAAAAAATGAAATTATGACCAATTTATTGCTATTTACCATTCTACAGTCGAGAACCTCCACAAGAGCATCTACTCCTTTGCCACCAAGTATGTGGGCTAAAAATATTGCATACTTTGCTGTTCCCACAATGATATTTTCATTCGGTACGACTTTCCAATTGTCAATTATAAAGAGGAAATTGAAATGGCGCCCCGTTTGTTCAAAGCAAGTCTTGTCCTCATTAGTTATTTTGTATTTGTCCGCCATATAGGGTGAATCACCTTCCAGTTCAAAATTAAGGAACTTGTTTCCTTTTTGAAATCCTATAAATCATTAAAATTCTCAATGAAACTGGTCAAAACACAAACCATTATCAATTAATATAATTAACCATCAATACACGAGGATGTTTTTGGATTACTGTTACTAAAGTCAAAACGTTTTAAAGAATTTGGAGCTTTATGTGCTCTAATTTGAATACAATCGTTTTGGTACCAATCTAATTCAAAATTTAACTTTTTTGTCTATTTGATATAATGTATTTTTATTATTACCGTTCTTTCTTTGAAGTGGTAAACTATTTGTATAAGAAATCCAAAAGTCAAATACCGATAACTCGATTCGATTCACCAGGGTGAACCATTGTTTCACCTATGTCGTTTATGCAAAAAATGAATAGATCACCCCGGGTGGGTGAACTAATACGAGGGGGGTGATGTATTATTTCAAGCGTATGCATAAAGTTTATTTCAAGTCATTCATATATATTGTTTTGATAAATATACGCTAATTGTCAATATCGATATAGTTATCGTCAATTTCCATTAATTCGTCTTCAGCAGCCTCTATTATATCGTCTGAAGAAGGTGTCAGAGCAGATTCACTTTTAATGTCTCTTGACTTTTCTTTCAAAACATTTATGGCTTTATGCATAGAGTTTTCTTCGCTAAATTTAATAGCAATTAGCTAAAATTCAGCCGAATGTGAACTATACCTAACTGGTCTTTTAGGAGTAGTCAGACTACGACCTTCTGAGGTGGACATTGTCACTAAACTAAAGTTTTCTTGAGCTCAACTTGATGCTATGCTATCTATGATTGTTATCTCATCATCTATTATCCCCAATACATTTTCCTACCATTTATGTAATTGGGGTGAAGTATTTCGAGGAGGGTGAACTATTTTTTCATGTAGCTTGAAAAAGTTAAAAAACAATAGTTCACCCATGGCGGGTGAACTAATACGAGGGGGGTGAACCGAATCGAGTTATACGGTATATAGTTTCAAGACACCTTTTAAAGATATGGCGAGATAATGATAAATATATATATAAAAAAATAGTTAACTGTACTATAATCCAGAACAGTTTAATAGCAATAATGGCTGATTATTAGATAGGAAATAGTTGTATATTGCATGTTCCCCCGTTTTTTCTGATGAAAGTGCCCTTTAAATAAACAATTAACATTAACGATTTTATTAATGCAAATTAAAACTTACCGACAGTAGCATCTGGACGGCAAATATTTACATCGTTGTAAAAATGATTTTGATTTGGCTGGTAATACTATGGGACAGAAAGTTGCCAAAAAATGACAATTGAGATGAGATTATTCATTTTAATTTCGAATTAATTTTTTCAACAAAAACAATTAAACAAATGTTACCATTATCTGAGAAGTAATTCAACTTTTCACAATCTTATAATCTTATAAATTAACCGATAGTTCAAAGCTCAACACAAAAATACTATGAACAATCAATGAACTTTGAACTTGTTGCTTGTAACCGGGCACTATTATTGATGATTGATCTTTGGGCATTTATGTTAAATCTAAATCCAATACCTACATGACAAAAATTAAATACAAGTTAATGATAATTATTGACGACGCTACTATAACGATCACCGACAACGATAAGATAGTCGACTAAACAGTTGATAAAGGACGATGCTTCAGGGACGACGAACAATCTCCCTCGCCACTAGCAGACTAGATGTTTGGTTCGAATTTCAAAATTATAATGTAATTATGTAGAACATTCTATGACGCAGACGCAACTGCATCTGCAATAAATACTTGTCTTAAAATACCCTAATTTACAGGTAGCATATTATAAATGTTATGTATCACTCTTTGGGCTACCTTTCCATCATTTTGAAAATTGGCGGACAGTAAACGTCGATTACAAATTGAAACTGTCTCAGAAGGTAATCTTCTTAATCTTCTTATGAATAAACTTCTTTTTTCTATGCGAAATAGTTCAGAGGAACTTTTAGCCTTTTAGTCACCTCTGTATATATGTGAATAATATTATATCTGTCTGTCCGTCCGAAAAATTGTCCTCACAATAACTTTCGAACGGATTAAGGTACAACATTCAAATTTTCTGTCATCAATAGGACCACTGAATTTGTAAATGGGCAAAATCGGACTAACCCCCCTGACTGGGAGAGGGGTTTAAAAACTGAAAATCAGTATAATGTCCCTTCTCCTCGTAGAATATCGTGAAATAGCTCATTTGAAAGGTGACAGGTCTAGGAACACAGCTGTTTAGGTCAATGATGGGCAGAGGTCAAAGGTAAAAAACTGAAAATCAATACAACTTCTGTTCTGCTTATCCTAGAAAGTAGAAGCTCGTATAATAACTCATTTGAAAGATATTTAAGCAGTTGTCTGTTTTGAAGTTCCTCTGTTTTACCCCATTTGCAATGGTTTATTTTGTACGAAGCAGAGATGGGCACCTGGTTTACTAGCTTGACCTAGCGTAAGGCTTTTCAAACTTTTATCTGAACTCCAGAAGAGTTTTAAAGGTCCGAAAGGCTGGATTGTTTAAAGATTTTTTTTGACCGAATTAAAATGTTTTGAAAATATTGGTCCGATTGATTGAGATCCTCGTAGACTCCAGGAAAGTAATTAGTTCATAACTGTTACATAGCTAAAACCTGAGAATGACGAACCGAACCCTTATAAAGAGCCTCTGGCAAGGAAACAAAATTTATAAATTTTATTAAGCCTGGATGAAAAGAAATATAAATAGGAGCTCGTCTAGGAAAAATTGGGTCTAATGAAAACCTTTAATTTTGTTCTAATTCACAAAACTAGCAATAATTAAATCAAAAATCTATATATTCATTGTTCATTCATGAATCAAGACGACAGATCATTATATTATAATATGGGATGGCAAATACATGCATTGATGGGAATGAATGGGATCATGTCCATAATTCTGTTAGAGATCAAGATGTTATGTCAATTAATATATATGCAACTCAAAGGCAGTCGCTTCATTGATGTTGACATTAAACTAAACTATGACATGCATTTAGTGCATTTTTTCTGATCCATTTCCAATTTATTTACATTTAACTATTACGTAATTAAATATAAAAGGTTTCTTGGTCCATTTAAACTTTCTTGCAAATATTCAGCAAAATAATGCATACATAATAAATTCTAAAACATTTGAGTCAACATAATTTTATAGATTAGATGCAAGAATGGAGACGTGATTATTTAGTGCATGATTTACAAATTATATTTCGCCCTTTACAAAAGTAATAATGTAGAGTACCGAATTGCTACAAATTTATGTCATTGCCAATATGACTAATAAGCGACAAACGAATAACGATTTCATTCAGAGTAAATGCTGTGTGTTACTCAAAGCGGGGAGGTTGCATAACATTTTATTTAAATAGGATTATTGTTTGCTTTGAAAACATTTTATAATAATAGTATGTTAGCATTGCTGATCAAATTATAAATATTTTCTGCTCATATAACAGCACTATATGTTTATTTTGTTTGGCACAGGACACACATTTAATATATCAATAAAGATATAAATAATCTACATGGCCATCTTTTATATAATCTCCCCGTCACAACCGCCTCAGTACTCTTACTCTACTTTTGTCAAAAGGTTGCGGGTTTCGGTCAAGCGAAAAGACATTCAACATTCAATGAATATATATCCCTTATATTAATTCATTTTGCAATAAATTTATTTTTTTACACGCAACATAAGTCTGAGGTTCATTCACCATTTTCATCAAATTCGGAATGGTCTCGTGTTTTGAGAGAAGAAGTGTGCTGGGAGAAATTAATATTAATATCGTCCCTGTAAAATCCGATGGCATACTGAAATTTAGTGCAGTTGCTGAACTTGATTGTCAATGAATAACTAAATATCGACTGAAAAATGAAATTGTTGGCCAATATTATTGTCTAACTTATACAAAAACTTGTCTCAAAAGCTTTTAAAACATGAATGAGAAAATTCGGTTCACTCAAAACGAAATGGAGAGAAAGTTACTTGAAATCTGCAAGTGGGCAGTTCGTGGATCAGTTTGGGCTGGATTTTTGCCACTGCCAATAATAAATAAAATATCAAAATTCAATCGTTATTTAACAGTGGAATTTTTATATTCAATTTTGATGATTATAAGTTATATCTGGTGGCTAGTGTATACAACGAATTTGAAAAAAATATATGGAATGTGGTTTGATCACGGCACATTTCAGTTCAGTGTTGTATTTTGGACATACTCAAACATCATCGGGTCACTGTTCCTTAGAATTGTCGCTGTCATAGAATTTTGCAGTAATGCCACAGTGGACCATTGGAACTACTTAGTCGAATTTTCCACCAATCAGCAAGACTTAATTAAAATTGACGAAATAAAATTCAAATCGCTGAAAATTTATTTCCTTTTGAATATCTTTGGAATTGGCGTTCAAATCGTTGATATAATATTGGTTTACAAACAATTTTATTCTAATATGGATTCTATTGCTAATCTTATTGCCGATCAAATTGGGAATTTTTTGCCATATTTCCATTTGGGAAATATTTTGTGGATTAAATTCCAATTATTGTATTTCCAGCATTTATTTACCGACTTATCACTTCAAATACAAAATGCTAACCAAACGCGACTCATTCCATTTTTGAATTTTTACAAAGAATTAGAAAATGTAGTCGAAAGGTTTTCAAGCCAGTTTTATGTACATATAGTTACGGAACTTGGTATGAATGTCATAAATTTGGTTTGTGGAGCATTTTCCTGTTTTTTTGTTTCCAAAGGGACCTACTTGAATTTTATTATTATTTATAATTTTTGCACAATTATGTTCCCATTTGTATTATTCAGTTGCTATTTGATAGCCCTCATTTCTGATGCATATAAAATGACTGAAAGCGCCATTTTATCCATGAATCGTCTACAAGATCTTGCTACTCAAAAATCATGGAGTACTATGAGAAAAGCTACAAAATTTAAGGTTAATTTTTTTTCATGTTTTAAAACACCAACAAATATTTCTCTTAGACTATTTTTCCCTTCATTTCTACAACTTACCTTCCAATCAACGGTCACATTTGCAAATTACTAATTAAGTCTCGATGAGACTTAACGATCTTGGATTTGTGTATCCACAAAATTCCAATAAAATAAGGGAAACTGACTATAAGTTGTGAAACGTTGGAATAATTTCCACAGATATGTTGAAAAATGATTTACTAATTTTTTACCATGTTCAACTGCGCTATAAATAAAGACGTCCATTCCGGAATGACTTCATGGTTGTTGGTGTAGCTTTGGCTAAACATCATTTTCCTGTCTTCATTACGGAGCTATAAAAATATGAATATTTATTGTCAGAAACCTAGCTAAAGCTAAAATAAAATGTCAGAAGTTAATTCTTTTTGACAAAAAAGTACATTTTTTAAGTTGAATAGCATTAATGTAGAGAGTCTTATCACAAATTTGTAGTTTTACATTTAATTACAAGCTAATCAATTGAATTGAGTTAAAATACTATTATTTTGTTTCAGTTTCTGATGTTTTCTTTTTGTATGGCTCGTAACCCACCAGCCGTTCGGTTGAAAATGTGTATTCTAAATCGTCAATTAATAACTTCCGTACGTTCTCTTTTTTATTTTTAATTACAGCTATGCACAGTTATTAATTGATAATATTGTCAAATTCATAAAATAATGATAAAATTTACTGGATAATGTTGAAATGTTCTTGTACTTATAATTAACATTTTGACGAATTGTTCTACAATTGTTTTACATTTCCAGATTTTGAGTGTTATGCTCACCTATGTCATAGTTTTCCTGCAGTTCCTGAATGGAGAAATCAAGTGATTTGTATCAAGATGTATCCTTTGAAAACTTTTCTGCCATTTTGGGCTTTAAAAATTTAGTAGGACATTAAAAGTGAAATCCACGAAAAAAAATAATGTTATTTTCTAAATAATATTTTTCCAATATTCGAAATGGAAAACATATTGAATGTTTGTTCTGCCCTCGATTATCAAAATGTTTTGGATTAGCTGACTTAGTTGGCTATTTTTTAATTAATTCTACTTAACAAAATTTTACATTTTAAATCTATCATTACAAGTAATTTTCCATACAAAGATATTTACTTTTATCTTTGGTAAATATTTGTCAGGTCGAGGTAAGGTGAGAATAACCAATTGAAATTAATAATTAAACGGTGAAAAATTTACCATTTCATGTGACTACCATTACCATTAACTACGGTTCCGGATATTGTAAGTATATAAAAGTAAAAATTACCTATATTCATAATAATTGTTTTCATTGCTTTTTCATTGCATTCATAGTAATAGTACTATTAGAATCGTAAATGATAGGTGGTTATAGATTTTTATGCTACTACTGTAAGCAACTTCGATTCGATTAGAAAAATGCATTTTTCCTACTTTCTGTTTCTAAGTAGTATTATTTAGGTATAAAATATCTATTACCTTATACTTGATAAGAAACAAATGGTTTTATTTTTGAGGTACGTTGGTGAAAAAATTCAAAGTTTAGGTAGGGGCTTGGATTTAAAATTAGTGTACATCATCCCAGAGGAGCAAAAATATACTACAGAGGGTGAGTTTTAACTTAGTGGGTTAGGTTACACTTGGCAATTGTATGGTCGAATTTTAATATGAGTTCATAAAAATATTTGAAAAACAAATATGCTTATAATGACGGTGAAGAAATCTTATAATTAATTTTGTAGTAATTTAATGTTATGAGGTTTTCAAAGATTGCATTTCTTAAATATAATGTGTACCTACTGTAGCACCGGGACTAATACCGGAGAAGGACCTCAAAGCTTTCGTCAAGTTACCTAAAAATACTCCAAGAAAAATCGGACGCTTCTTTAGGTTTTCTGGGTAAAATTAGGATTTTCGCGATACACTATTTTGGTTTTCCGTACCGTGTTTGATTAATACAAGCTAGAAGAGACTTTAACCAGCGAGTGCGAATGCATGGCGAATATTAATCTTACAATTTTCTCTCATTTTATACAAATTCTTGTTACATTTTTTTTAAATGAATGGTTTCTATGATATATTAAATGTGAATGTGTTTGTGTGACACATATAAATGATGTAATTATTAGCCATACCTCACAGATATAGCAGTGTATACCTAATGTATATAATATTCTGTTCTGGCTTATGCAAGCCGCAACCATTAACCATGATAATATTATGGTATAGTACCTACCAAACAATATAAGTATTATGTAATTTATTTTCTGTAAATTTAAATGGCTTGCGTGCTCTGACATTTATTATCTTGATATTATCAACTTAGCTTACTAAAGGAGTGATTTGTTGACCTTAGAAAGTTGATAAACTGAATAGGTAATTCAATTTTAATTGAGCATAACTATTTCCGCAGCATTTTTATTCATTTCATTTCAATCAAAGAAAATGACCTAAAGATTGACCTAAAGTGTGATAATTATTGTTTGTGGCCGGAAACATTAATTTATATTCGAAATCTAATCTAATTCATTAACTTCTTTCATGCCTCACTCACGAATGAAAATCTTAGTATGAAAATATTTGTTTAACGTACTTATACTACTATATAAATTTACAATAGTTGTAAGCTTACGTATAATGGGTACAAGACAGAGGATTACTTTTATAACAACTAATATAAGAACATACAACTGTTGTGACATAATAATCTGTATAAGTAAACGTTAATACTGTGAATGAGACTTTTTGACTTTTATCTTCAATGCGCATGCAATATATAATTAAATGATAAGTAGGGCTTGCATGTATAGGTAATGATAAATACACTGCTGTAACACATGTAGAGAAGAAGTGATTTGTATAGGTACATCATGGTCATAAAAGTCAACGCCCAAAAACGCGCGCTCAATATTGGCTTGGGAACGAACCCAGGACCTTGAGAGGTGAAGGTCAAACACCTACCCATAATTGTATAACTGTTGACCCAGACAAGGCACCTGCCATCGACCAGTGACAAAGTTGCTGCCTGCATTCTTCCGACGGAGCTATCTTACGACTTTCTACGACGAGCAGAAACAAAGTTACCATGATTTTTAGTTTTGAAACACTCTAACAAGGGGGTGTGCCAATATTGCCTATCTTAAAACTTGAGATTGTCTTGATCTCGTCTTTTATAATTTGAAAACCAAATTCAAAGTTTTTATTCCTGTCAAAAGTTATAATACTAACAATTAAAACTGAGGGATAGATGCACAGACGGACAGCGCACTTCTATAAGGCAGGATTTCCAATCACTTCTTACTAATATGCTGATTTGAAAGAATATTGCTTTGGATGCAGTATTAATGTGAGCGGATTTAATGGAAGCATCAGGCAAGGTTCAATAGGAGGACTATTATGGTATTATCCCTGGGGTCTATGAATGTCAATTTACATTCTGTTAAAGTGCAAAATCTTTCTAAAATTAAAGATACAAATGTTTTGTTGATACAGAAATCTGTTTTGCTGTATCAGAGATAAACTGTGGTGGATGGTGGCGAATAAGGCCAAATAACTTGATAAAGATTTTATGCTGACCCATACATTTAGCTGGCTCATTAACTTTCTAACTACTTATTTGTCGCGACAGACCTTAATAAAATTACTGTCAAGTGTCAATGTGATTATGTATATGGACTTATCTGTTTTACTTTTTAGTTGATGGCGACTCTTCAAAAGGATATATGCTACCTATGTACCTATATAGTATGCAACCAAATATATCAGAAATTATGCTAATAAAACTTTATCTATCTATATTTATTTATAATATCTTGCTTATTAAATGCAAGTTCGAATTACCTGGAGGATATAGTACTACGTTCCTACCTGCCCTACCGTGACTGTCTTTTTCAGACAGTCCGGATACCAATCTATACTTTTGTTAAGCCGAGAACGAGTCTCAGAGAATGACCAAAGTTTGGGGAGATGCACAACCGAGAACGAGTCCCTGGGGAGTGTATCTTTGGGGATATTTACAAGTACCTTTGTCTCCCGTCGTGAGACAACGGTTAGGATCTTACCCCCGAATCACCAGTCAAGACATCTAAATAAAAACAGAGAATGGGGTAGCATTTGTAATTCGTTTTTATGCACTATGACAATTTTTATTTCAACAGGAACATGAGCTTGTGGTGACTCGGCCAGGTCACTTTGTCAACTGAACATCTTTGTTATTGGAATCGACCGTTTATATACTTATTCAAAAAGTAATTAATAGTACTGGCACAATGTAAAACTAAAAGTTGTACATTATACGCAGATTCTACAAGTATGCTAATTTTTTATGTGCAGTTGCTTTCTTTTATAATTTACAACGTTGTAGTGACCTACTTACTACAATGAAATCTAAAGGTTAACTTTCAAACTAAATGTAATATGCTTAATAGTCACATAGTATTATAATCTAAATTACTTGACTTATTTATTACGTTGCTCTAACGTAATTGCAACGCAAAATTAAAGGCAAGTGTTATTACCCTATCTGACAACTTAAAAACAAGTACTTACCTCCGTTTTGTTTTCATGTTATATTTCATTACAAAATGTACAATCCACGTCCACAATTGATATTTATGGACTACAAATTCGGAGAGGTGATTGGCTGCTGCCGAAGGTAGCTGCCAAGCACCTCGTAGAATTTGTGGTTCATAAATACAATTATGAGGAGCACTTTTCACCCACGGGTAACCTGCGAG
>JABASH010003216.1:0-17197 GCA_019776445.1 Tomocerus maximus | reverse complement strand
CCTATAACACAGGTGCCGGACAAATAGCCAACCACTTTCACCTATAACACAGGTGCCGGACAAATAGCCAACCACTTTCACCTATAACACAGGTGCCGGATCGTTCCTGCCCCGTGTTATAGTGAAAGTGCTTGGCTATTTAGCAAAAGGCCTATTAGCATTAAAGGCAAAAGAGAAAGTGATTTTTAACCAGGATTATTAAAATTCTAGTGAAATCAAAGTGAAAGCACAGGTAAAAGTTTCAAATATGCGAAAGAGAAAGTAAATGTGAATTAGTGAATAATTTCTAGTTCTTGACATGCTGCACTTATGTTATGAATGCAATTACGTCAGCTTTTGAATTTTTATTCCCAGTTTGTATATTTTCAGTTTAGTTAGCACACTATACTTATACTATATAGATTTTAGATACATTACTCACCTGGAATTTTAAATAGACGATGACAAATATCAAATCAATCTTGCTATTGAGCAGTAAGACTTATTTTTCTGGTCCTGGATCGTCGTGGGGCAGGATTAAGGATATGAGGATAGATAATTGTTTCTGAGAGTCTCCAAAATACCACTGAATCCGATCAGATTGATGATTGTGAACACCATCCAGTCAAGGCAATAGCACGAGAAGAACGCAGGGCGACGGTTACTGTTACATATATCCCGTAAAATTACTCTTTGTCAATTACAAATTATTTTTTTATAACTAAAACGCAGCTACAGTTTAATAGTAAATACTAAATAGCAGCCAAATTCTTACTGATTGATGCTGGTAGTAGTGTTAACTGGTGGGGTAACTAATTACAATTACTTGATTAGCATTTAACATTAACAATAACAAAAAAATTACTATTTTCAATTTTTGTGCTGCAATTTTCGAATTTGTAGACGAAATTACTTTGTAAGGGCAACTTGTGGGTCTTCATTAATTTTGAAATTCGTGCCACGAAATGTGTGTTACCAATTACCATTATCATAAGATATTAAGTCGGATTTGGCCGCTAGCCCGCCACATTGCACTGGTAAGCTTAGTAAGCTAGTGTATAATAAAGGTATAAATTACGAATATGAATGCAGAAATGAAATAAATCATTAAAATTAACGAAACTTAAAGTTAACCCATTTAAATTTATTTTCGTTTCAACATTCCAGACGAAATTGACTACTTTACTGGAGGCGGCTGGCCAAGGCTTCCAACTTCTTGACGTTTTATTCTTAACTTTAGTTACTATCTTCATTTAGATGATCTAAATATTGGTTTACTTTAAAAACACATTGGCGGGTAACCAACTGGAAATATTGACATGATGGAATAATATTATATCGGTTTAAAACTTGAAATCGAATTTTTTATTATTGTTTTAGTCGGGTCGTCGTCGTCGCTGAAGTCTGTGTTCGTCACCGTTCACAGTTCAGTCCACTACATATATTTTTTTAAAACTTGTTCGTTGGTTTTCGAGGCATCGGCTGGCTATACTGGAATGTTACTGACAGAAAAATCTTTCTGAAAGCAGAATCCAAAGTCACCGTCGTGCTCCCGTCACCCGCCCGTGCCTCTTCTCGTGCTGTCGTCATTTATTTAGTTGGTAAAAAACGGACATTTTTAACATATAAATATGCAAATACTATTTTAAGCATGACAAGGGAAGGTTGAAATTATTAATAAAAGTGCATACTTTTATCAGTGTAATAACTGATACCACGGTTATCATTAATTATCTGATTCTGATGTATGATCAAACTTACAGGTAAGATAAAGCCGAATCGGTTGTCGGTATTTGCTCCCTTTGCACATCTCACGAACCCTCAAGCCAAGACACGCAGACAAGACCAAGAATTGTAGTGAAGTAGTGACTACTCGACGAGAATCGAGAAGCTAAAAAATTACGCAAAAGTGATGATATATAATAGCTATTGCCATGAATAGTATCAGAAATTTCTTGAAGAAAAATGTGGTGATGGTGACAGTGGTCCCAGGTTTAGTTGCGCTACATTGGGGATGGCTAAGGATTCAAGAAAATGATGTTTTTGTGAAGGAACATGAAAGAAGAGAAGAATTTCCGCTTGTTAGTGTAAGTTGAGAAGAGTAATGGAGTAAAGTTTGGATTGCAAATTTTACTCGACGTTTTTAGTCAAATTGTTTGTAATTTGTAACATACTAAACCAATTTTATGGCATTTATTGACCAACTATGACGAATTAAATTATTAAAAACTATTAAAATACAAACAATGCATAGTCCTTTAATCTCGCCCTCGCCAACAGACTTGAATATGGGAAGATTTTGGGCTCAGTTATACGGTTATACCACCAGCTATAGATATTCTTTTTATTTTTTCAGGCTTTCAAAATAGCCAAGGGACTCATCTTGGGTGCTGACGAAAGCAACAAGAAGGAAAAATAAATTTGCGTATATAGATAAATGGACAAACGATATATGGAGGATTACTGTACCTACCACGATATTATTATGTGGTATAAGTTTTGGATTGTATCTGTGTTACATCAGAAATCCGCACAAGTTTGTATAATATAATCCTTGCAATTTATTCCTTTCTTGTCCGAAAAAAGAATGGATAAATGCAAATTGTTGTAATGGAAGAGTATGAGTTTTAATATCTTAAACATAATCTACTCTTGTTTAGAAGCCAAAGAAATAGTAGCAAAACAAAACATAAGTATGCTTAGCAAGTAGTTAATCATTAAATTAAGCATATTGATGACCTATGAGCAGTTGTCTGTTTCTTAATAAAACTGTATTAAATTATTAGTATTACAAGTGTAAGCTATAGTGTACGAAAACCATTCATTTATTTCATTTATATAAGTACCAAAGACCACAATTGAATTATTACTACTCCTAATTGAGAAGTAATAGGTAGGTGTGATGAGAACTTCTGTTGGCTTCAGACTTCAGTCTCTGATCTCTGCTTCATGCTTTCATTAAATTTTGAATTGTGTTGCATTTAAAAAACAGCAATGTTAAAGCATGGCAAGGTGAAAGTTTTCTATGAAGTAAATTACATGGTGAAAGTTTATAACTCGAAGAGTTACTTTCTCTACGTACCCTGTCTGTAAGTGTAAGACTATTACTTCACATTTTTTTGCATGGGTTTTGATATTACTATATAGTTAGTGTATATACTGCCATTGGCCGTAAAAATAATTCTTAATTCCACAAGCACATGCAATATGCAATATAACTCAATGCGGTCACTTTCCCCTTTTTTGGATTTCCCCTTTCTAAAAACAATTACAAGTTTTCCCGATGCGTGTTATTCTAAATTATTATAAATCATGTTTAGGATGTCTGTGCAGTTTGGAAATTAGTATGCCGGAAAATTCATCCTTCCTCGTTGAATTATTGCACCAATCACTAAATAGTCCTTTTGGATAATGGCCATTGATGATTTGCAAATTAATGGAACCAGTTTAATTTTTTAAAACTTACTAGACATAATATATTAATTTGTAATATACAGGTCAAGCATGTTTTCCATTTTTGACTAAACATTCTTTATTTGCAAATAAATAATTCTGCTTAACTTACATTCATAAATCCTCATAATAGTCAATCACAACACAACACACAACTAAGTATATATAGTATTATTTATAATATTTATGTAGCTAGTCGAATGCCTTGTATTAAAACGGTATCATAACATTTTGCTTTTCCAGTTAGTTAATAATAATTGCAATTTATTAACTTATACACGAAACGTACTTATGCTACTGTTGCGACACATAGTAGAAATGGAATTATCGGTGACATTATTTCCGTCGGTAAAAGATTATAGATTAATACACAATTTGACACTTTGAAGGTGAAAGGCAAGTTAAAATCATATAAATCATATCATATTGTAATTATAATAGTGTAGCTCTCCTTACCCGGATTCAGCTTAAGTAAATATTCCTGAAACCTTGAGGGGATAATTAATGAGAGGACTGCCTTTAAACAAATACATAAAGGACAGCCGTGTGGTTATTACGGAGTACTTCATAAGTACTTTTCTGTAACTTTACTTTCTTTCATAACGGGACTATCAGCAGAAGTACTGTAAGTAGACAGATACAAGATTAGACTTCAACGTGAACTTTAGACAACTACCTAAGCTCGGTCTGTAAAAATTCAAAAAAATACTCGTGGATCATTTATAGTCTCACGTATATACAGTACAGCACAACAGCCTAAAAGATTAACAAAATACTTGTGTAAATATTACTTTCAACAAAAGCACCCCATTATTTAATTAATAATGCGATAAGAGGTGTATTTAATATTTAACTGACTAGTACCGAATGACGATAAGACAAGAATTATAAAAGTAATTCATATGTACGTATTTAATATTGCAATCAGCAGTATAGCCTATAAGCATAGTAATCATTAGAAAGTTCTGATGTGATTATGTGAATGCGAAAAATCTTTCATAATTACTGAGTATTATTGTTCCTATTTAAGAGTTTAAATCACTGTCGTTGTCAAAGTCTAAAAGTGACAATCAGTGTCTCCAGAAACGCACTTTCTCTTTCCTTACGCAAACTCTGTATAAAACTTTCACCTCCCTTTTCACTAGAATTTTGATCAACGCCGAAATTTTGGCATGAGAAAAGTTGAGAAAATTACATGTTACAGTTAGTGTACGGAAAATGATGAATTGAACTACTTATCTTGAGGTAAAGCAAACTAAATATTCCAATTTAAATGTCAACACTTGATTTGTCGTACATGTATACAGATTAATAGAGGTTTAAATGTTTGCGTAGATATTATCAATCTCAACTTTTATAATAGTTAACATTTCATTCGCTCTAAAGAAAAACTAAAGAGTGAAGAGTGAAGACTGAATAATGATGAGATAAAATAATTCATCATCATAAAACATCTGAAGAAATGGCACAACATACTAACTTGACTAACTAACAAGTGTCTCTATTATCATCTCTATAACTAGGGCATGGTCCTTGGCACTTGTTATCTTGGCCTTGGTCTTGGTCAAAACGTTTAGAGAAGAACACAAGAACATGTCTATAAACAACTGATAATACGTACAATCAACTACAATTACGTCATTATGATGAATACAAGTTTGTAATTCTTACAATATTTTGTATACTTTCCCTTTCTAGTCTTATCGTCATCGTTGGCAATGTATTTTATCTAAAGTCTAAATCAAATAAATGAAACGGGAAATTGCAACATACTGGATAATAAATATGGACAAAGATAAAATCTATTAGTTTACCAGTACCATCACGTTATTATAAATATTATAATTGTATGCGTGCTATGTATAAGTTCCTTAACGTTAACTGTACAATAATAGTAGAATTCCCCCACCCAGCCTCACAAAGTCACAACCTGACAAATAAGAACTGGAAAGGAAGTCAAATTAGTCAATTATACTAATAATAATTTTTAATATATTTTAATAATTAATTATGTTAAAGTTAGTAATTATTATTAGTATTAACAGCAAAGTTATCATTGGCTTATGAACATTTGTTAAATATTATCTATTGACGAAATATAGTACACATGACTCACATGCATTATTACATATTATAATATTGCTCCCTTTCAGATACGAATTAGACAAAATGCAGAAGATAGAGCAAGACATGAAACTCGGAATTAATGGTACATGCTTTATATAGGAATAGTACGTGCGAATTAGAAATATTGAATTTCAAGAGAAATGCACAAAAATGTTATTACATGGTCAATAATCACCACGACACAATCACAATAAAAATCTAAACTTACTTCTGGAGTAGTAAAATCACTACTTTTGACTATGATCGACCCAAATAGTTATTATTACTATTATCTTTACAATTACATACAAATCTACTACATCTATCATTTAGCTTCCAATTACTTTACAAAGCTATTCGAGTAGAAAACATGCAATGCAACCTTTAGGTACGTTTTTCATTTCTCTCAGTCTTGATGGTATCTTGGCTTATAAAAGGTTCCTCATTATTTTTCAAGGTAATATCAATCAAGAATATTTAGATTTCTACCATAGGTACATCCTTATACAAATTTAAGCAGGGGTCAGATTAGAGGTACCTCGTTTACTTAATTATATGCATACAATTAGTCTTTACAAGTGAGTGAATAGTAGTATTCGAGCAGTAATAGACCGAAAGTGAAACTAAATGTTAGGTATTTATAATTACACAGCAGATGCTCACTCTGACTCTGGCCATACGGTTTGCTGTGGGCGTGTTACTCTTAGACTATGGTTTATAATTCAATTCCTTTTTTAGTTAATAATTATAATTACTATTTTTCGTCGGTTACGGAATTTCTAATTAATATTCGGGTAAAGTATCTAAAAGAATACTACTGTCATTGGTTGTATGTATAATATTTTCATTCTTCGCTACACATTTCATTCAGTTAAGATTATTACCCATATAGGTACATGTAAGTAATTCTTATAATATTCATGCAAACCGTTAAAAAAGTAAATACCTATATATATCGTATTTAACAATAAAATAAATTAAATACATATACATATATTATATCGCAGTTAACAATAAAATAAATTAAATTCATTATGACTACAACAGGTATGCAAGCAATGAGAAGAGTACAATAAACAAAAATTAAATAATTATCCTAGATAAATAAATACTCAAGAGTTAAAGTAACGAGCAGATGTCACAAATGGTATATTCTATGCCGACGCTAAAAATTGGAATTACTTTTATGTATAGATAAAATAATAGGTGAGGTACGTTCACCTGTGGGGAAACAGAGAAGTCCAGTTATTTTGAAGAAAGATTGGATCTAAGGGCTATTATTTCCATAGAATAAGATGTATGCTGCAGCTGTACAGACATCCCTTGGGCTGATACTTTCCACAGATTGGTCATCAAACTTATACCATTGCCTACATTATTTAATAACATGCATTTAACCGTTAAAATTCATGTTTAGGCCTTATAAAATTAGGAATTGGCAGACGAGGGATTTTTTAAAGTTTAAGTGCAATGAAAATCAATGCAATTAAATGGATCTAATTCGGAAAATGAAAAGTTATATTTACCCTTTTCTGCAATAAGCAGTATAATGTCCTCCATCCATTGTGCCATAATGGTTTGAGACGCCATATAACTGAAACTGAGGGCACGGAAAACGACGCTCACCGGTCTGTTTTCCTTTGACATTCCTAGTAAGGTCGAAATGGTCAGTTGGAAATTCCACTTCGGTTAATCTCTTTTTCCACCAGCCGTCAAAATAAAACCTGAAAGACAAAAACGTAAGTTTGTAGTATTATCCAGGAGCTAACAGGCTACATTATACAGGTTACTTGTACGAAAAATACCACTTTTTAGGGGTTTTTAACATCACAGTGGTATAATTGAACTTTAATGGTAATTTAATGTGTTGTTATGAAATTTACACAACAATGCGCAATGCAGAGATTTTTTACCTCTGAAGGTGAATGATTAAATACGGCGGAAGCCTCCACAGGTCAATTTTTTTTGTGGCCCTCCCAGTTGTTTTGCAGTGAACACAATTGAAACCGGACAACTCCTCTGCAGACGTGTACAGCTCAATGCATTGCTGAATCAGATGCAAAAAATTGGAAACAAAACATTAGCGTTGCACATTGCATTATAAATAAATATTTTGACTTTACCTGTATATCACATTTCTTTGACGAACTAGGAATAGGCACTGAGAGTACGAAAAAAGGCTCAAATGTCACAGATTCCTTGTCACAATTTAAACACTTGACGCACGACTTTTGTTGACCACAGAAGAGTTCGGAAATTTTAGATTGATTTGAAGCCTGAAAAACAAATAGATTGGGTTATTTTGATTCGCTGCAACTGGTATTATACAAGTATTAATATAATCATCTAATACCCACCAAAAAGTCATTCCATGCCAATGTAGCAGCTTCCGTATCAGTAATCCCATCATTCTTCTGCTCTTTTAAAGGGGTCTTAGTTTGAATCTTGAAAACAAAACAATAAATATTTAGTCTACATATCTAAGATAGCAAACAAAGCTTTATAAAATCTTCAATTTACATTTAACTCTTCGTGCATCCAGTCAAGCAAAAATGTTAGAAATTCGTGAGAATCCTGTTGCTCATATCCGCTGAACGAATGACGATATCTCCCGACCACACTCTTCATAAAAAGACACCATTTAATTATCATAAAATTCCTAAATAACCAGGCTTTAAATTTCTCACCTTGAGGTCATTCAAAGCAATAGAACGGTGACCCAGATTCATTTCCCTTACAGCGGCTGCTACTTCCTCAGTTGCTTCTCCTTTAGTCGGTCCCCTCCCGAATGTCCAATTGACTCTATTTAATAAAAGAATCATTCAGATTCAATGAATTTACTGCTTACTATCTATGATCTTAAAAATCGTATATATCAATGCTAAAACAAATAATTCCAGAAACTTACTTATATTCTTCACTCATAAAGTAGGAAGTCAGTTGAGGTGTATGATAAATGCATTGTATCACTGAATTCATATAACAAGTATTTCCTAAATTTTTAAGCCCCGTTTTCTGCTTTTCAGTCTGTTGTATAAACAATTCATAGTTTCATTTTACGATTAGTAACGCTCCAACGGAAAAGGAAGTGCGTTCTGATATTTTCTATTAACTTTTATGGAAATAACTTACACTGCTAACAACTTGGAATTCTCTTCGTCTGGCACCATACGTTTCCGAAGCCATAGGTCTTATAGCTACGGGCTTTAAATTGCGATTAATATTTGGAGTACCGCCAGCGATATTCTGACTTTCAAGACCTTCATCTTCTTCGTTGACAGACTGCTATTTTGTAACAACACAGATTTTACAGTAATACCGAATGGACCTGACGGTTACTAAATATTTTAATAAAAATACCTGAGCTAAATTCGGGTGGGAGTGAGAACGCTTCAACAGATTGGAGCGTGGCGAATCTGAACTTTCGTCTTTGATTTTCATAGTGGATATAGGGGATGCATCTTGAGAAATAGGTCTCAGTAAAACATTTGAACCCGCAGAACTTGACATCATAGATTTATTGGGCGTAAATGGCTTATTTTCGAGAGTTGAATCTAAAATAATACAATAATCACTCATTTTAAAAACTCTTATTGTCTTACTAAATACAAAATTCGATAATTGCACTCTTGATAGATGATAAATGGGGTGAGCCCCTTTATACCTACACCTTTATGCCGACACCGTTTTGCCAACACCAAATAATGCCGACACCTTTTTGCGAACACATGTAAACCTTTTTGCCAACACATTACAATACAATTCACTCTCCAGTTCATTACTTCTCCAGTCGATGACTAAGGATTGTTAGTGTCTTTCTACAAATAACACAGACTTGACAATACCCAAGTATTACAAGCCATAATCTACCCCGCCTAATTATTACCATTTTATGCATTATCAGATATTCAGATACCTGATAACGAATGCAAGAGGGAAGACAATGTAAGACGATGAGTAAGGATTTTAATTGTCATCTTCGTCTTGTGCCTTTCAGTTGGCTGTAGTATATTATTTTAAAATGGCATCATATTGCACATTATTTGACTCACACATAAAAACTAGGAAAACTCAACAATAGTCCAAAATCCAAAATGGGTACATTTATAGTCTACGTACCCGACGACCTGGTAAAAATTATTGGACATATACTACTGATAAGCTTACTTGTAGTGACCTACCATGTGGAAATTCGTCGATGTTGTAAAAAGGAGCAGCAGCGTTGCAAAAAAACATTAGCTAGGATCATTGTCCAAAACACCTTTTTCAACAAAAACATCCTCACGTTTTACATTACAACAGCATTTAAAAAAAGTTAAGAAACAGATCCAAAATGACCTTTTCCGAATGGATTTATACAGTTGCGGGAAAATTGCAATAATACATAACATGGTACTTGAACCTTGATTGAAGCCTTGATACGACCTTTTCCAATTTTCAAAAATCGATACTTTTATGCGACTTATTACCTTTTATTTATTAACGTCTATGTGACTTATTAACATTTATATGACTTATTGAATTTATATTAAAATTGAATAATCATCATAATAGTAAATAATAAATCATCTGTTGTCAAAAAAGGCATTTGTGTTGGCAAAAAAGAAAACAGTGTTGGTAAAAAGGTTTTTTGCATTTTTTGGGTGTGTTGGCATTTTAGTGTTGGCAATAAAGGGGTGATTCGATAAATGATAGGCCCACGCTCAACACACATTTCTTCTTCATCAATCAATCAAAAATAATGCCCTATGTTAGGTTTATAAACATCACTTTCTTTATAACTATCAAAATTTCATTACATTTCTCTTAAATGAAATTGATTAACAAAAAAATTGTGTCTAGGCGAAAAAGAATTGCCAAAAAATAGCTACAAAATTTGGGTCAAAAGTATCCAAAACACTTACTATTAGATACGATTGGAGGTAACTTGACGCTTTCTGCTGCCAACTTCTGATCTTGTTCTTTTTGCTTCCTTTGCTGTCGAAGTCTTTTGACATAGTCATCTAATTGAGCCTTTTTTTCTTCTTTTTCTACCATTTTTAGTTCTTCAGGTTTTTTTCGTATTCTGGGTAACGTTAATCGTTCTTCTTCTTTTCGTACCATTTCCGCATGCTCTGCCTTTAATGCTTCCTTTAAAGTTAAATACATCAATAAATGTTATTACTATTTAATGTTCATGTCTTTATTAACTTTAAATGCTAAACTGTTTTTAGAGGGAAGTAACACCCAGTTAAGCTAGAATTGTCGGTGCCATTTGCACAGCCTTGAATTTTTAAACTTTAAACAGTGAAAACCCTATATAAAAGTTTTAAATCCATTAAGACGTTTAAAAAAGATTTTGCTATAAATTTTTCAACACATTAGCATTTAATATAGTATTGTATCAAATCAATTATCAATAAATTGTTGAAAATAAGTTGCCTATAAGACTTGCTTTACTTTTTACGGCGCCTAATATGGAAGAAATAGGTGAAAATAGGAACTAAGCACATAAAAATAATATAAAATACTCTAAAAACATACATATTGCTTTTCTCTTTCTTCAAATTTGGCTTTAAGTTCGTCCAATTCCTTTTCTTTTTCCATCAGTTTATTTGTGTCAGGATTATTTGATACTTGCTTCAATTCTTGGTATTCTTCTTCAGTTTTAATTGTTGCTTTTTGCACATCAATGATGTCATCAAGAGCTGCGTTAACATAATCTACTTTCGCCTTCATTCCCCCTAAGTCCATATTACTCTGGGGGTTCCTTTCCTGTGTTACTCCATTGCATGCAGATGGATCTTTTGAAATATCCGTTACAGATGACATGCCATTAGACAGTTTATTGGAATATTTAGATTGCGGTTTATTTGAACGATCTACTTGTAAAGAGACTATCGATTCACTGCTTAAATTATTATTGGAATGAGAGTTTATCGAATGGCTATCCTTAGATATGTTATTATATATAGTAGAATGAGAATTGGAAAAGGGAGGCGTTTTAACTTCCTCATCAAAATCAGGATACGAAACAAGGTCCAACTTTTTTACAGCGTTACTCACGTCCTCCACTTTCTTATTTTCTTCGCTTTCACTTGTTGGGTTTGTCAACAAAGTAGGGTATGAATAATACATATTTCGCATACCACCTTGAAGAATAACAGGTGAACTGCACTTGTTGCTGTCCCACTATAATAAAGAAGCAGAAAAATTAAGTCACTTTCACAATAAATTTTATTTCCTAAAGTACTAGTTAGTTTAATTTGTTATACATAGAATCGGTGAGATTTCAAACCTTTGTTATAGCGTCATACAGTATTTGAAGAACTTCGGACTTGTTGTTTGACGAGGACTTCCAGTCATACAACACAATAGTATCGAATGACTCTCTGTTATTCCACAACATAAATGACTCGGGATACTTCTGTTTGAGCTTGTCAGTGATTTTTCCAGCAGAATTTCTATAAAACAACACAATTTATATCAACATTCAGGATAATGCTATAATATTCTATAGTATCCTATAATAATTTAACGATGTAAATTGGTAATTATTGATGTTATATGGTTTGCTTACCCTTTAACAAGAACATCGTCTGGAATGGATATACAATTAGGGTGCTTGACGTGGTTGCTAGCGAATGAGCAATTTGAACGGCAATCCAAAATTAAGACTTTGGTACTCCGCTGTTCTATCAAATTTTTCAATTCGGCCACAGTGATATCTCCACTGTACTCTTTTACTTCAGGAGTTGTGGGTGTTTTTACAACTCCGTTCATTTTGCTAATTAGCATTTCAGCATTGGACACAGCCTTCTTTTGGGCTATTCGTTGGTTTTCATTTTCAGTTGCTTCTGAAATTTCTTTCTCATGCTCAGCCTTTTCGCATTTTCTGGCTTCTCTTGCTACTTCATATCGCGTCTTCAAACTCGCACTCAATTTTTCACATTTTTCCATCACACTTTCCGTCTTATTTTTACCTATCATTCTCGTAAAATAAAGCTTATCTTTCTCAAATTCAGGATTAGCTTTAATAATCTGTACTAAATCCAGGTATCTCATAAATGCTATGTATGCATGTTCTTCATCTCCTTCCAGTAAAAGTTTTTCACCTTCGGGGAGCAAGTTGTTCGCAGATTTTAAAAGCCTGGAAAAGCAGGTTTTTTTATTTTACAGTATACCGTATGGCTACAACATATTTATATATAATATATTTAATTAAAGTAGAATAAAAACATGGTTTTCAGGGTGAAACACATTTGAATGAGTGTGTGAATTCAAAAATTCCAAACGCATTGCTCATGTAAATCTTTCATAACTTTTCTTTGCTCATGAAATATTATGTTGCTTCTGTATTTCCATTATTTTCAAAAAACTTACTTTCGAGGATCATGGTTTTTGCTCTTCTTCAAACTATTAATATCAATCATTTTGTTCAGCTCCTCCATCGTGAAGGTTTTAGCCATGTACAAATCTTTTTTCTTCGACATTTTTTTTACTTGAAATTAAGACTATGTGGTGTAGGTGAAAGAAAATCAGCGGATAAAAAAGTATAACAATCGACGACCAGTGTCAATCCCAACTGAACTGAAGCTGTTCAGGTGTATATTTGCTTGAATACCTAACATCATTCAATACACTGTAACATAGATATTGAATAAGTAATGACGGATGGACGTGAAGGTTGAAGGTAAATACCTACTCTTAAATAATAAATAAGACACTTTTTCAGGAAAAAATCATTTAAAAACGTAATTAAAAATTGAAAACTAAAAGGTAGCACATTTTTATGACTTCGACTTAGAACCGAAGAAAAATGAAGCGTTGGTATCATTATAATATTCAGAGGATGAATTGTCATATTTTTATAGTTTCTATATAGGCGTTTAAAAGTTTGAACTCTAGCTCGCAATCGCATTGTGATAACAGCATAACATAAGAAATAAGAAATATAGGAATCTTTAAAAAATTCGGAGACTACATTTTTTTGGTGAAGTCATTATAGGCAATTTATACAAACAAAAAATGATGACATAATAATAATATTAAAGAGACGAAAGGAAAAATCCCGAAAACTTGCTTGTTAGCTTGAAGTGAGACTTAGAAATATTTTCGGGGTTAATTGCTATTTTTAAACTATTTACTATTTACTTTCGTTTAGCTCAATAAGAGTTTATTATGATATCGTATTCTCAATTTTCAATGCGAATATTTTTACTCGTTCGTTATAAGTTCGGCTTCCCTTGCATTTTTTAAATAAATAATTTAACCAAAATGACTTCTATTAGAAGTAAAAAATTTAGTTTTAAATATGTTAGTTATTATAAATTAGGCGTCCAAAATATTGTATTCTTCTAATTTAAAAATATTAAATATTAATATGAGTTTTCCAAATTTGCACTATAGGACAGGGAAGGGACTGCGGAAATCATCAAAGATATAAGACATGATTTGTATTCATTAGAACTGGCCAATAAAATTATTAAATATCAAAATATTTTAAACTATTTATCTAACACACAAATTTAGAAACTGATAATTTCAAAACTTACTTTGCCAATTGTCTCCATAATTTTGTAGTAATTCGTCCGAAACTAACCAAAAATTAACAATCACCTTAATTTTAATAGTTGCCGCTCTTTCAACCCAAACTTTTTAACTAATAATGATCTGTGTTTTAAATCTACGCCGGCTGATGTCGCACACTACTGCCATGAAATTTTGCACTAGTCTCCTTCGTATTTCGTATCACCAAGTCAGTTTAGTGTTTCGTGTATCCGTGTGCGTTACATTAGTATGCAAATGCCTTGAGAATTGTATCATTTGTATTGTATTGTTTCGTATCATGTAGTTTTGTATCAAAAATGTAAAAGTCAATCTCCAATCCATTTCCAAAATCCAAACCAAATACTCAAAAAAATTCTAAAAAATGGCAATAATTCTGGAAGTTAGTATAAATGGTTAGATTTGTTTGATAAGCATTAAATACGATATTAGACATTCATCAGATTCATCACTATCACCTATACTTTGTTCGGTTGGAGTGTTGGGAGTAGATACTGGGGTGTGGTGGTGACCGATAATGCTTAGAATATTTTTTTAATTTTTTTGGTGGTGACATTTTTAGTAGTTACATTTTTCTGGACTTGGAAAATATTTTTAGTGGCGACATTTACAAGTCCAGAAAAATGTCACCACCAAAAATCATTCTAAGTTTTTGTCACCACCACACCCCAGTATATCTACATTCCAACCCTTTTGTTCCTTGGAATTTTGGATTATGAAATAAATGGTAATATAGGATATAATTTATTAGCATTAGGCTCTTTATTTGTTTTGAAGTGATAATAATTGAATGTATTTTACTTAAAAAGTTAGCTTGATGACATCCCAGAGGCCACCAATAAATAAATGAATCTAGCAGAATTACAAAAATCTTAAGAAGAGCAATTTCAACATCTGATTAGTTTTTGAACTATTTTTAAAAACCTTTAAAAGACACAACATTTAGGAAACAGTTTGATTCAAATCGGTGTTTTAGAAATATTTTGATTTTGGGTTTTGGTGGCTATATATATGTAAATCAAAATCCCCTTACAACATAAAAGAAATTTTCCACAAGTTTATCGATCATAGGGCTTTAATACACAGAAATAACTATCTATGTTATGAAAGATTTGGTTATTTACATATACACCTTTTAAATAAAATTTGTTAGTAACTACGTTGAAAGTTAATGTTAAAAGCATTAGTGAATATAATTATATACCATTGACAATCAATAAATGCATAAAAGGTTATACTCTAACATATTTAATTTATGATTACTATTACTTAAATGAAATGAACGGAACTACCATCAGGAGTGTTCGGGTGTTAAATAACGATCGTAGAAAAATTATTTAGGTAAGTTTAAAGTTTACTCTGTCGAGATTTCTTGCCAGCGGCGGTGCAATGCGCAACAGCAGGCTCCAAGTATACTAAGTCTTCATCAGTAATTCCACGATTACGACTACTTCGTCGACGGAGGTCATCTAATCCAGGAGAGGATGGACGTTTGCGTGATGGCGAAGAAGACGTAGCAGCCGTTGGGGACTTTTCCCTCAAAGTTTCCATTGCGTTAAAAATTACTTGAGCCCCTCCTCCGATGGTCGGAACGACATCAGCCTAAAATATTTAGTCAACAATTACTAACTGCAAATAACGATATTGTAATTATTTTGGCAAGTTTGAATTGACAGTAATAACACTGATGATGAGATAGATAGATTTCGCGATCAGTTTAACATGGTTACCTTATACAGCTTTGTCTCTACATCCCCTTCGGAGTCTATCTCTTGAGTAGCCAAGCAATATTTGGAAGCACGGTTGACTATGTCATCTGCTTTCGTCAATTTATTAACTGATTTTTTCTTTTTCATAACAGGCTGAAACACTGTTCCGGATTTGACTGCTATTCCTGGCGTGTGTTCTACCCATATGTCATTATCTGTTGAGCGAGAGCGGACGTTCCTAGGATTCGCGACAGCAATACCTTGTCTGCGCGACTTGGTTGAGCTCGATGGAGCTGAATCAATCAACAGGTGAGGAGCCGAAGTAAACCGAGAATGTTTGGACTCCCGCGTTGGAGAGAATAATCCAGGAATATCAGAGTCGGACGCAGTAGTTGAAGCCGAATCTCCGATTACGTAACTTGATCTGCCACGAGATCGTCTAGAATTCACTTCGCCACTGACAAGCTTTCTTACAGCTTCAATGGTCTTGTCCTTGGACTTGAATTCAGCTTTCAATTTGGCTTCTTCTCGCTGTAGCTGCCGTTCTCTCTTCAGCTCATCAAGCTCTCGTTGCAGATCCATATCCGATTTTAATCTGTCACGTTCTTTCAAATGGGCCACCTCACGTTGACGTATTTCCATTTTATAGGTTGCTAATTCCTCTTGAATCTGACGATAATTTTTCTCTCGGTCTTCAAGTCGGGATTCCAGCACTGATTTTTCTGTCTGCATTGTGCGAATAACGTTTTCCATTGAATCCTTCTCGCCTTTAATCTTTTCGTGGCGGTATTTAAGAGTATTGTTCTCGTTTCTCAAGTAATCTATCTCTCTTTCTACCCCAACCAAACGAAGTCTAAAACTTTGCCTTTTCTCCATTATAAATGACGCTAATTCATGACGTCCTTTAATACGATTTTCCAATGCCTTTTTTAATGTTTTTATCAGCTCTTCTTCAGTCGATTTTGTCATTTTACAAATGGGAAGAGGAGCGCCCAAGCCAAATACTAACTGCACATCAGAATTGGGCAGTTCGTTTTCTTCAATGATATGCTCCTCTACTAGTTGACGTTTAGCCGTCTTATAAATTTCATTGGCTTTGCGACGACCAGGAGTCATAGGATCCATCTTTCTCTCTTGAGGACGTTGTATCTGAACTTCTTGAGTTAACTCAGCAAATTGCATTACATGCTACAATAAATTAAGGGGTTTGCGTTTGAGTTCGTCAAAACTAAAATTCTACGAGATGCTGCACTAGTCGCCATGAGAAAAGAGAAGCTTTCACCTACTTTACAACATATCCGCTATTACCCTGTTAGCAATATATTTTGAAATTTATTTCCGGAATAACTCCAGTTCTACTATAGCTACAATATCCGACAAGGATTCAAAAAAAATGTAATTTT
>JABASH010003215.1:0-17201 GCA_019776445.1 Tomocerus maximus | reverse complement strand
GGCATCTAACTTGAGACATTTTGAGGATCGACACTTCAATCACTTTCAAAATTCTTCAAAATGTAGTTTTCACTTGGGAGTTAATTCCCAAAAAATAATTGTAGAGAAACATTTCTATTGATATTGCTCCTGACTTTAAATGTGAATATCTCTGTACATTATGCATGTACTACTAGATGCAATCAATACGAAAGAACATTATGATATATAACCAAACTGTATGTAGATGGGAAATTTAAAAACGTGTAAAAATGTGAATTTGATGTACGAATTGTTGCAACAATGGATTTGACATGGGAATGACTTTAATTTATCAGGACGATGAGATGAAGTGAGTTTAATAATGCCAAGGGGTCATTCCGCTTCATTGACTTGAATGCTGGTATTAAAGAGTGTCGTAAAGATTATCTAAATCTACCTCAATGCCCATTACATTATGCATACATTAGCTTGAGAACTTAAGATTTGACTGCTGTACTTTGCATTAGTGTACCTACTTAGAGTTAGTACATTTCCGGGGAGCTGGGAAGAAATAGGTCGGTGGTGGTGCTTGCGAGAGATTAGTCAGACGGAAGACAATGCCTAAGGTCCGTACACATCCCTCAAGACACTCAAGAAAAAGCCTCCTAACAATACAATGACGAGGCTGGAGCCCGAATGGACTTGATTTAGCGTAATCCGAATCATTTTCCATACATTCCACTTCCCTCTCCATAATTTTAAATAGTCCAGTTAGTGTACTACAAATGCCGTTGGGAGCACTTAAGCTGCTAAATAATAAACCCGGGTTATTTTTTAAATGGCCCATTAGAGATCTATACGCGGAGATCGTAAAGTGACCCATAAAGTCTTAGACAATATGAAAATACATCTCCTTCCCATAAGACATTCCCTCCGACTCCACTTCGTCTCCCTTAGCCATAACAAAGAAAAAAGTCTTTTCCGTTACGTTTCATTGCATTTCAGCTGACTTGGCGTCCTCCCAGAACATACAATAAACCAGAAAATCGTTGTTATATCTAACTGACTAAAATGGCATTCAGAGACTAATTTAGTACATTAGGACTATCATTAAACGCCTCTAGACAACGAGTTTATTCATTCTGCATTTCATTTCACTTTTTTCAATAATACCTTTTTATAATTGTGTGGTAGCATCTATCAAACCCGTTTATCATTTTATTCCAATCCGATAAATGTATGTGCAACATACTAGGTACATTTATTGCTACTTACTAATACCCCTCTAACTTGGTTGATTTTAATAGTAGGATGCATGAATGGAAGATACTCTTAAATTATTGAAACGATTATGGGGAATATGATGCTTTGATTCGAATAACGGCATCAGAGATTTGTTACTTAACGTTGAAAGAGAAAAGTGCAGTCTCCATAAAATACAAACACATGTGAGATTGTATGTGATTCTTGGAGTATTGTCAAGGTAAAAGAGACAAGGTTGTGGTATCTGTTCAGTGCACCTTGTACCCCGATTTGCTCTGTTCAATTCTATTGAAAGGCAAAATACGATAAGCTGCTTAACAAATCTGTGACAAGTCAAGATTCAGTCTGTGGGGAATGGAGAAAGGATTTAGCAATGTAGCTTTGCAAGTACATAAAGAAACATTCGCGAGTCACATCACATACGTAAGTGGGGGGAGAAAAGAAGCATGTGGTGGAGTAGTGGAGAGAAATGTCTTGTATAGCAGCCATAAGTATCCTGAGTCAAAGAAGTAAAGATGCAAGTGTATCTATGCAGTAGTAGTGCTAAGTAAAATATTAGCAGGAGAAAGTTAAGAAAGATCCGAGAGCGCACAATAGAATAAAAATGTGCTGAAAGCGTTTCTAAGTGGCATGAACATTTATTTCTATCCAGAATCTTGCTATGCAGGTAGAATAGGATGTCAGGAGAAAGTCAAGTCCAGCAGGAGGGAACAGCAACAGCCAGTTTGCTCCTCTGCCAAGTGAAAGTCAGCTCGAGTTACGCTAAGCTACCTCAAGTGGAGAACAGAAGCCAAAAGCATAGCCACCTTAGCCCTACCTTCTCCTTTCTCTCCACGAATTTTATCCTCCAGATTATGTCTGATAAAGGCTTTAGAGTCGAGGCAAGTCAAAGTCACTTGTGGAGAGAAAGTGACGAGAGGAGTGAAAGTCGCGTACTTATCGTCTACTATCCATTGGCCGTCTCATCCAGAGCCCTTCGACTCTCATATTAGATATAATACTCCATTTGGCTATCTACTGCTTGCCACTTGCCTACTCTCCCGTAGCTCTACTTATTGTCATCTGCTATTTAAATACCTCTTCTCTATGTTAGTAAATCACAAGAATATAAGTTAAGCTTTTGGATTTACCCAAGTGATGCACGTGTACACGACCAGTATTGATGTACATTTCTCGGTGTATTGTCTATGCAAATGCAATATAGCATGCACACACTACACGTGTATTGTCTAAATATAAATTCATGTCTCCTTAAAGGAGGGAGGGCTGATCTTCGCTCATTTTGACTTTGACTCTTTCTCCTGACATTGACATTTGCATTCATCGATTTTTTGGTTGTTGTCTAAAATTTTGTCATGTTGCAAAGTTACAATATGTCATCCTAAGTACATATTCTGCTATATCTATTAATATGTATATTGGAGATACAAGAATGGTCTTGCAGATGCATTACTCCCATAATATACAAGCGTATACACCAAGCATACACAAATTGTGTTATAGATAACGTCTAGTTATGTTACTACATAAATATACTACGGGAGCATATTTTTATTTTACTTCCTACTTTATTACACTTCAAAATATTACATACCAAGCTATCAAGAAATGGGTTTTAGCAAATCATGAATATTCTAAGAACCGGTTCATTCGTTTTGTGGAAAGTATCTGAAGCAGAAGCATATAGACAACTGGCAAAGTTGGTAATTTCTGACAGATGAAATGACCGGAGAAAGTAACTTGGCTATTTTTGTACATAATAAATATTGAGTTCATATCCGCGAAATTGAAAGCATTTATGATGGCGAGTCATGCCATTGAATATAACTCGTTCCCAACTCTACTAAATAAATCTTTAAATATTGTATCACTTTGCGTGTATATTGAATTGGATTGTAGTGAAGTAGATTGTATGACAGTTGGTGCATGTGAGTGCAAGTACATAGCTTAGTAGAGACTGGATAAGTAGACTAAGTATCTTCCTTATGTATCTCAGAAGAATCTGTGAGAGAGAGTGGAAGGCGGATTGGAGAGCGGAGTGCGGGCGGGTAGAGGAATTTTAGGTCCACACTTCACTAATAGTACTAGCAGAGCAGTCCTGACATACGTTCACCTATTTGTATATGTAAGAAAAAGGAGTAAGTGCCGTAGATCGGAATGGGGATGGAATGTCAAATCGATAATGTTATCAGATGTTGAACTTGTTAGTCTATGTAATGTAATAGCCGGAGAGACCAGAAGAGCCAAGACGACGGAGTTAAGCAAAGCTTCAAATCACTTCAGTCTCTTCCACACTCCAATCCAGCTCCGTTCCTCATTTCAGTCCAACTTTCCTCTCCAACACTCGTCAGTCTCTCCAACTCAGCCTCTACCAACCAGTCCCCATTTCATGACACTTTTAGATTCACACTCTTAAACTCTATTATGACTGTTATGCCTTCCAAATCTGAGCCAACCCCTTCCTTCTTCGTTCCTTGACAAAATATCATTATTCTACTACATTGTGTCTATTCACTATATTCCTACTACGCAGTGAGTATATGTATCTACTATAAGTACTTCTTCACTCAAATAATATATGCTGGCACGTAGATATGCTGATAGACATCTCTCCCCGCTTAAATCATTATATATGACTACAATATACGCTACTTTGGTAAATTAGGAAGAGAAAGTTAACTAAACTTGACAAAACCATCATCAAAATGTCTTCATGTAGAAAAACGAAAAACTTTGTCACGTTGCCTTAATAAATAAGTTCAGTAGGTACTACATGAAAAATGGCGTAGATTGACCTTTTCTCCCTTTTGGGATCATATTTCTCTTTTTATCGGCATCAATGGCATCATGACTTTAAAGCAACCCTCAGTGTGCCTTTTGCTACCTAATATTTACATTAGCTGATTAAATTGCTATAATCACTTCAGTGATCGTTATCTACTCTTAATCTGGGAATTAAATGCACAATGAGTATTTTGTTGCAGATGTTAGACTCAATTCGGTTGAGGCAAACTGCTCCCCGAGGAAAGTCAATTTTCCCCAGCTGCAACTTTATTGGATTAAAGGACAACAAGCTTGGCTCGCATTACAGTCAATGAGAGAAATGCTGAAATGCCTATGGTCACCCTGATTTCATTTTAATGTTGAAAAAATTGAAACCATTTAAATGTTATACAATTGTGTTGCTTTGCTTTAATTAAATAGCCAGGCAATCTCGTGGACTCGTGGCGCATACGAATGATCTCATACGCTATTGCTATATTGTAATTGTAACCGTCTTCAGCTACGCCTGATTTCCTGTCATGATTTTCAAAATACAATTTTACTTTAGTTGACAAAATAATTAATGCTCAGTACACTAAACACAGTACTAAAGAATGTATTTATGTAGAACTGTCCACAATGATGGATTTTGACCAAAAAGTAAATAACTCCTGGCAAATCATATTTTGTTTGAAATAGTGCAAAACTCCAATAAACCCAGTTGTTGAGCGTGAGCTTTATATTAGTATTCTGTAGGTATTAAAGCAACACTCACTCACATTCAATTTGCTAACAATGACCTTAATATATACAAATAGATGACAGTTTTTATTGTGTGCAGGTTTTAATAAAATAGTGATGGCAATACTTGAACATAAGCAAACCAAAATGCGGTAAGTAAATCTGTTCTGACGACAAAATTATGGACGACTATTCCAATATTGGACAAATTAAGTTGTTTGATAAAAGCTGCATTGTTGGAAAAGAGAAAGCCAATTAGATATCAGCAATAAAGTATCGACTACGGACTTGAAAATGCCAGACTAATGTAAAATGGAACGGCAGACACTGGAATTGGATTTAGAGCTACCTAAATCTTCCTAAGTGGCTGGGCCATCAAAATAATGATGGCAAGTAGAAATCTTTTTAGATTATTTCTGCAATTTAACAAACGAATTCTACGAGAAATACTTTCATCTATTTCCTACCCCACAACCGAAGTTCGGAATGGTTTATTACTACATATAGTGTACCGTGTCTGCTAAAAATAGAAAACGTCACTCTTTGCAGGTTTAGTTTGCATTTGTTTGTTTTTCGCTTCGTTCGGTTGATTCATCACTGCATAGAGCTAACTCGTTTAAATTCTCATTTAGCAATGGGTGGCTTTTCTGAGTTGACTGGCCTCCCACGTAGATATCGCATGACATGTCATGGAATTCAATGATCAGCTTTTTCCGCTCTTGCTCCAGTTTACCTCGTTTCTTTGCGAACGCTCTTAGTCAAATAAAGGATTAACTTCAGGCTCGTGTATAGCCACTTCTGTATGCACGTGTTAGAAAATTGGCATTATAAGTAACAATGCTATTTTCTATCAATGCATATATGCAAGCAAATTTCATTCCTGCAGAGTAACAATTTCGAGGATCCAAAATCATCATTTGGACATTATGGCTTAGCCACAAATGAAAAAGTAAATAGCTTCTCTATGATTGTGGAGGATTCTCAAAATGTTCCCAGGTTGAGTTCAGAGTTGGATTTTGTAATTGGGACATCGTCTGTCTTGATTTTCTATTTCAAATCCTAATCTTTACAAAATATGCAAAAATAATTCATTATGTTCAATCGAAATACAATTTATCTCTAACGTTTTGTTGGAAATGTGATACTTGATTGAATATTGTACATTTTGTTGTATTTTAAGTTCTGTACGCTGGATCCACATCAATCAATTCGTTTCTAATGATATTTTATTTACAGCTACATCGCAGAACAAATTGTAATATTTACATCACAGAGACAGATGAATGTGTTACAACACGACCATCTCGAAATTAACAAGGTAAAAGGGAGAAATTGTGAAAAAGTGCAGATCATGAAAGAGGCTGACTGTAAATAAATAAAATTTCATCGTCTAATATTAGCTGGAGGTTTTCTGTGTGAAAGAGGAAACGGGAGAAGGGAATTGACGCGTAGTTTATTGATTTAGATAATAATACGATGAAATTCAAACAGTGTGATGTAAGAGTGTGAGAAGATAAATGTGACGATGTGATGATGATGAGTTTGAAAATCTCTCGAGTGTGCAAAGGATACGAGTTCTTTTGCAACAGAAGCGTAAAAAAGTTGCACGCAGCCAATTTATTGACATGTTTATATCAAGCTGCAGCAAAGTTTAAACTAGCAATTCCATCACTTCATTCGATATGCTTAGTATTAAACATCTCCCTGCCTGCCTGCCTGCCTTTTATACGTTTACATTCACCTGTTACGACTCCCTAACTTCTGCAGAACTTTACTATTATTCATCGACTGTATGACATGCCTTCTGACATCTAGACTCTAGATGTATATGCAGGGCCTTTGTTGGCAAATAAAATTTACTGTACTTGTTGAGAATATATTTTTCTTCAGGTTTACATTGCATCGCATCATTAGTATTAGTTGGTTATTTTTACCCGTATTATGTGTAACTCTTGTATTTAATCATATCATCTTTATCGGATTTGGCAATACATCGGCCAATACATCGAACCCAGACCTGGATCGACATATGCAATTAAGAGGAAATAATAATGTATGTAGTTTTTGGAGTAAATTAATGTGTATCCTAGTATATTCGAAAAATGTTTTGCATAATTAGGATTGCAAGGTTTTCTATTTTGATTTTAGGCATCAAGAGTTGTAGTGTTGGGAAAGAATTGTTGAGTTTTATTAGTTTGGGAAAGGTAGTGGTTTAGTTTTGGAAGTGCATTTTTGATATTTTACTTGACACTGTTTTTGCTTTGGACAATGATAGGACTTGATACGAAATGACTCTGAGTTATTGCTTGTTCGGTATGTAATGCAGACTGGATGAGGAAAGAGTAAGTCTGTGCTAAAGAGAAAAACTTGGTATAGTTTATTAACATCTGGAGTCAGACTAAATTCCTATTCATCTCTGTCCGTTTCTTTTCTCCAGTATAAAAGATTCGGTTGTCTTATTTTGTAAGCCCAACCGCTTCCCGTTTACTGCATTCCAAAGCATAAATGACTATAGTCGTACATAGACTTCCACGCATAGAAACTACAGAAATTATGTCTAGCCGAGTGCAGAGTAGGAGAATAAGAGGAATGAAAAGTGAGACTAGTTTATTACAGGACCCTGTAAGTTTGTTGATACTACTTAGTCTGCTAGTACATTGTGTGGGTGAGATTGAAGAGGAAGACAACAGCTATAGAGGATTCAGAGATGATAGTGTGTAGCAGATTATTTTTTATTCCATCACACACATATGTAGTTGCACATAAACTATTTCTGCAGTGTTGTCTCTGTAGATCTAACTGGAGCTGAATGGAGTAAGTGCTCGTGTACAGGCTGATTCGGGGAAAGCATAAAATGAAGAGAGGGATGGTTAGTGTAAGTGTCTTCTTCGTCTTCCGTACAGCGAGACAGACGAAGAGACTTGGTCAATTCACTTTCATTAATGCCACGCAAGAATAATTAAGATTAAGCGTCCTTCTTCTACACTTTTCCTTCCTTTCTTTTGTCTCCACCCAACTCCTCCATCCTCTCCAGCTCCAGGAACACTGCTGCTACTTTAGTTCAGGGGGATGATGGAATAAATATTGAAGAAAGGCTCAAAAAGAAACACTTGTTATCTGCAAATCCGTCTTTCCTCTTCGTTTGCTAGCAACAGAGCTCTACAGCTGCTTCACAACTCTTTCTGTCTTACCCTAAATTAAACCTAATCTCCAAATTCAGCTCAACATATTTACATTTATTCACAAAAAAGAGTATTCCAAAGACCTATTCTAAGCTCTATCCAACTCTACATTTTTAGGCTCATTTATTTTACCAGAACTACAGATAGTCTTAGAGTCGTAACTCTAGCTTCAGACAAATATTTTATTCTTACATTCATGTGTACCATATGAATTGCTATAGGCATTTACTTTTACTGTCACTCACTTATTTTGTTCAGCAGTTATTGTATTGTACTTGCAAAATATTTCTTTCTTCTTCAACATTAATAACCATTACATTTTTAACTCAGTTAATAACCATGTACACCCGTAGGTACACAACTTTGTTAAGGTTTATGTATACCATACAACATTTTATACAACAAGACAAATGCACCTCTGTAGTTTATAAAGTTGCGGTCGCGTCGATACTGTAATTGGGTAATTCAGTAATTCTCGATGACCTAAGTAGTTATGGTCAGGAACTAAAATGAATATGACTTTCAGCGAATGTAATAGAGTTAAATAATTATATTTTACCTATAAGGGGACTACTACATCAAGTTACCTGCTTGATCTGTATGTACTGTGCATTGGCATACGCTATTCTATGACTTGACACTGTGTTCCTTCGATTTGACTTCAAAAGTAACTCCCTGATTACAATGTCTTCGTAGAACTTGAGACCAATGGGATTGGACCTTACTGAGAACGTGTCTTTCTGGAACAACCAATCAAACAAATATTTTTTCTAACTATTTACATAGAATTTACTAAGTTGTCACGAAGCGACATTAAGTATTGGCCACAGAAGTTTGAATTGAATAATTTACTAAGTAATCGGAGTATTGTGAAGAATTTGTAAGTTGTTTTGTAATGCCAAGAACAGACTTCGTGGAAAAGGAAAGGGAAAAAAGGAATAAAAAATAAGTAATTTGTCAAGTACTTGGAGTTAAATGGAAGACGGTCCACATCGGAAATAGGCGGCTCTAATACATATACCAGCAGAGTTGCTATTGCTAGAGTTGAATGAGACGAGTCTTGGTTATTCATGTCTACTTTAGAACTGCCTCACAGCTGCCTATTACTTAAAAGACTGTTAGCTTGGCTTGCAATTTTCTACTTTATGTTTGTAATGGAGTATTAAAGAAAACAATGGAGCAGTCGGAACAGAAGAAGAGGGAATCCGATTCAGTTTCACTTGATTTCAGCTCCTTAGAGTTCTAAAAAAGTCCAGTGTCAAATCAAGAGACGTTGACAGTGGCATGCAAGGAATGGCATTACTAAATGCCTAAGCCTATAAGTGAACATTTATTGGGACATTGTTATTTGTGGCTATTACTACGGACTACTTACGATGTTGGGTCATGTAGGTATATAGCACTGTATAAGTGCAGATGTAATATATTAGTATATTATGTAGGAGTGAGTGAAAAGAATGTACATAAATACGTAGCGACTACTCAGTACATTGAGTAAAGACAGGACAGGACAGATTAGAGAAACGTAAAGCAAAGTAAATCCAAAACTAGGAAGGAGTGAAAGCGACAGGGAAAGAAGGCTCGTAAATAAGGCTAAACGATAAGTACCCCATCAAATCAACTCGGTTCATACATAAGAGAGTAGCACACACATAACATACACAGAAACAGAGTCTGACTAACGTGAGCCAATGTATATTTTCCGTTCTATGGTCATGTCACACCGTGTCACTTGCAATTCTGCAAATAAACGTGAATGAGTTATGAATTCTCTGGACAAGGCAACTCTCATTCCCAATACCAAAGACCTTCCATGTAATTTAATGCAAAATATCATTATATAAATAACTCTATGTACTTATATGTTTCTCTCTCCCTACACAATATATACTGACTCTTAAGAAATGGAGAAGGAAGGAATATTATGATGAAATGAGTTTGGGTAGGCCAACACACAACTACTGCACACACAGTACATAACAGAGAAAGATATACATTATAGAAATACGTAGAAATGGAGATGGTAGGTAATATTATCTGATATATACTTACAATGTGAGTAATAGATGAAGTTGCTGTTAGCGTAGAAGTATTTAAGTAAGGAGCCTAGATTTCAATGCCACTTTCACTCGACTGCCAATGCAGATTCTATCTAAATACTGTAATGACAAGGCACCATTTCAAGTGACCTATTGTGTCACCGTCACTTTAGCCTCCGAGGATACACTCCGCATTTATATAGTCAAGACAGTCGTATGCATCTGCAGTATGTACGTAGGCATTTAAGTGACAAGATTCTGTCAAGTCCCATTAATTCAAGTTTCTCTTCAAGTCAAGTGAAGAGCTAAGAGCTGCAAAAGGAACTCTATCTCCCATTCACACAGAAACACTCTTACTTATTCCATTCCCTTTACAAAATGAAATACGTACATACATTCAAATGAGAATACATAAAATCAGAGCCAAAGCAAGCCAAAATCAATTGAATGAACTTCACCTGCCTAGATATGCCTCACTCTATACTCTCTTTATGAGCACTCATATACTAACTATATATATATGCACTTAAGCACAATGCATATCAGTGGATTACGTAGCAGTGTTAAATCCCTTTCGGACGAATAAATGCCGAGGGTGTTCAGCCCCTTTCTTCCCCTGAAATAAAATTGCATGGGAAATCCTAAATAGATCTTTAAGACTTAAAACAGAAAATGGGAAGTGAGCACAGCGAAACAATCCCCTGAAAGAAATTGAAAATCTGTCAATCATGAAAACACAGTTTTAAGAAACGGATCAATCATGCACAAAGTTGCGGATTCAAATATTTTTTATTTATACTGAAGCGTATTTAGGTGCAGATAGACCCATAAACAGCAGTATTTACCTATAAAGTTAGAAAAGTGTTATCTCTGCGAAAGGAGTGCAGGGAGGAGGGAAATCAAGTTGCAGTAAATGATTAGTATGAAGAATTGTGTATTTTTAGCCCTTATTTCACATTAAATGCAAAACTTGATCTGTTTTTAATGAGATATTTGCTCTTCCCATTCCAAATAGTAATTTTAACCCTGGCTAAGTGAGACTTATTGTTCACGCACTTTTCTATGCAAACTGGAAGAGCCCAAGCCACTACTCCCTTATTGTTAGTTAGGTCGGCAGCCGTAATTTGGCTTGTTTAGTGTAAGGGGAAGGCAACCGAATGAAATCCAATGCCTTGTTTCATGTGGTTTCCCTTTTAACCTCTAACAACCTAGGGGATCTGTTTACACTAGACATAACAAAATAAAGGAGAGCATGTGATGTCTCCATCCAATGGACAGAACAATCCTGCGAATAAATCGAATAAAAACACAAGTGAGATGTTTCTCCTCGACATTCTACAAATCAGAGTAAAAGAACTCAATACGCATCAGCATGATATCAAATTTCCCTACAAACTGACAAAGCAGCAGATTTCTTTGTTTTCTAGCATCTACTTTGAACATCTTATTTTTGCAGAGATGTTACTGAAACACGACTTATTACTAGCAGTTGTGTAAGTGCAAGTTGTGTAGTTACATTGAACAAAACTTTTCTTATCACTCTTGCTGGTATTTAATGATGTGTCGCATCCTCGTGTCTCCTCTGAAATTCAATTTCCTTATCGCAAAAACATATTAAAGTTTGTATGCAAATAAATATACCTTCATGAATCAGAAATAGAAATTCAGATTGTATCTTTCAACTCGCAAAAGTCCCTTGAGCATTTAAGCATTTTTCCTTTTTTGCCTTGTCAGTTTTAATGTGCAAAACCGAATTACTACGTAGTAGACCCTAAAACGTTTTATACGGGACATATTTTCTCTGAAAATTGTTGTACGAGAATATTCAGTTTTCTTGCTGTGTTACTGTTTATTTAAATTCTTGATATTGCCCGCATTACCATATGTAGTTATACTGTTTCAAATCTTAAGAAACTACCAGTCCGAGTCCATGCTAATAAGATAATTAGGTAATGCTAAATATTCTTCCTGGATAAGTTGAGTTCATTTTGACTGTAATTACGGACGCACTTAGTACTATTTACAGTAGATTGAGTTGTGCTAAGTGCCAACACAATAAAAACTGCCTAAATATTTTTGCACTACTGCAAAGTGATTTGGCTTTTTATAGCATTCGTTAGAGTGTGTAATTTCTGAGTAATAATTTATGGTTTCATTGGACTCGCATTAAAATTGATAATAGTGAAGGAGAACAGGAAAAGTCAGGTTGGGAGAAAATCAAAAGTAGAAAAGGAGTATAAAGTGGCTGTAAACGGCAAGGAGTTGCCAGAGAGAGTGAATGAATGAGTGACTAACAATTCTAAGAGAGTGAATAGTGCCCCATAAAGTTCTCCTGCAAATGTATACGAGATGAACGTCAGAGCATTCAGTCAGCGTATATTTATAGCATAAAGTACACCCTTTGGATATCGTCTTTACCCCTTCCCATTCTTCTCTGGACTGATAGCTGAGCTTATTGGTGGAGTAGCCAAGTCCTGGCTGGCGTGTGCCTCACTAGATTGAAGAAATGAATAAAACGGAGAAAGTGAATCAGAAAGCATACGTTACTTCTGTCTGTTAGGTAAAAGCTCCACTAACTCAACTTATCCTGGACATAATATTTCCATAATACCCGCGACTTGGACTTGAAGCCTTTTCTACTCAAACTTCCAGGAAAGAGTATTTGTAATCCACTCCATTCTTGCGTCTTTAATGCAGTTTATGACACTGTAGCTTGATTCCCTTGCCAGTATGCAACTACATAGTATAGACATAATACTACGGCTACTACTAGCAGCTTGTTTATTGATCGTTTCTGCAATACAATCATACAATTTCATATGCCCAATTACAAATTGCCAATAATATAGTTTTAATAACTTAACTAACATGAAACATTAATAGGTACGGCAATTCTTGCGAGTGAATACTTCCATTAAATTATTACACATAATTACAAAATGTCACCGTCTGTATCCGAGTCGACCCTACACATTCAGAAAATAAGGTAGTGATGTGACCGGTGACGGGGATTATACTGCCCTATCCCACCACTTCATACACTAGGGTTAATACTATAAACATTGTCCAGGGAAGGTTAAGACAATTACATAGCCCAGGAATAGCAGTAATTGTGAACGATTAATGAAACCACATAAAATATTTCACAATGCCTTGCAACTACTTTTCGGATCCAAATACTATACCCAAAAATAAGCCGAAAATACTCAGAGCATGACCAAATCATGTTTGCTTACTTTGACGGAACTTTGTTCATAGTATTAAGATGCAGGATAGAGCCCAAAATAGTTTTGTGCCTACTCAAGATATATATTACAGGTTTATATGCATATATACGTTATACCTTCATCCTTGCCATTGGATCGTATTTGCACCTAAAATTAAATATGTATAGCTAACTCTATTAGCAGTCTACCCAAATTGCACTCACTATTCTTAGGGTAGGAAAAGACTCTGTACTGTGGGTGCCCATTATTTAAATCCCACAGTTTGTCAATATTAAAGTTTTGAGAATCGAGTCAGTTTATAAGTACCTGTTAGTAACGTGTAACGTACGTATTACCTATGAAATTTCCTGTGGGGATTATAATTTAAGAAAACCTTTGAGTATTAAGCCGAAATAAAAAGACGCACTGAAAAAAAGGATTTTTCTTTGGCTGTGCATTTGGAGTGTATTAAGTTATGTGTGTATGTGTAAGAGGACTTTGCTTATTGTTAGTTAGTGAAAAAGTGAATCTGTAGAAGTTTGAATTAATCCTTTGCTAAGCCTTGAGAATTAGGCGAGCTCTTTAGTTTTCCACACCATCTAATCCTCTTGCCGGCTTCTGTCGTCTCGCCTCTGCTTTTAATGTATGCATGCCTTGTTTCATTCAATTTATTATGTTGTCTGTCTTCCGTTCCGATTCCTGTGCAAGTGTGAGGGTAGAAGACTGGATCTGCATGTGGGTGTCTTCCTTCCGTCTTCTTATACACACGAGTAGTACTTAATGCCATTTATTATGTCCCTACTATTCTTGTTTCGTTTAACTAATGTCTTTATATACCCTTTATACTAACAACATTTATTCTGTATTACTTGTCAAATATAACCATGAAGTGAACACAGGGAATCATTCAATGCATAGACATAAACAAGTGTGACAGAAAGAAGAAGGATAAGAGCAGAATGACAATTTAGCAATCAAGTAAACAGCCTCCTCGAGTTAAACCCCAACTGGAACCCAAATTCGTAGTCGCGTGGACAAAAAATGTGTCAATAATAGAGTGTGACGATCAGGCAGGGCATAAGAAGTCTATGCATACAGAGGGTCGTGTGTTTCGACATGCATACATACATACATACATTTATGTACTCGCTATCCGTAGTTATTCTTTTTCTTGTCTGGATGTTACAAAAGGAATAAAAAGAGCAAATGGGCTGTGGCTTGAGAACATGCATCAAAATCCTCGTTAAAGTCACAATTATTGCTTTTGGCTTATTCCTTATTGTGAGGAGGAAGAGAGAGATCCTCTCTATTGGCATGCGATTAAGTGGAGGCCTGAGTACAGAGAATAAGTGAAGAGACATCCACATCTGCAGATATAATGGAGAGACAGTCGAGTGGGGCTTTTCTTCATTTCATGATCATCCTTTGTGCACTTTAGTTGACTTTCTTTTGTTGTAAACTTTGCTCGCCCTCACTCATATATTTCCTTTATGCCCACTCCTTTCCCACATTTTTCTAGACCTGCATTTATTGCATTATGGACTAACATTTCTTATTCTTCCACAATTTACGGCCCTGAGCACCGCCACAAATAACTAACTCCTCCTGCAAAGGATACCTTAACCATAATAACGCACTTCCTAACCTATAAATACCTAACCAGAATTCAATCAGACTTTGCAATCATGAAACCAATTATGTATTGGCATGATGACACAATCTCTCCATCTTTAACATCGGACAATATCTCCAATACCCTCATGGTAGGCACTTACTTATCATTGTGTGTCACGCAGTTTGTTCATTTTCAATTAACAAATTACAATCCAAATTGCTCTTAATATTGGCAATACTACGGAATAAAATACAACTAGACCTTCACTAATTACTAAAATAGCATGTATACGTTCTAAAGCTTGGATTTCGTGATTCCGTGATTACTTGTTGCCACATGTGCCGTTTACAGCAAATCACGAGATCACCTTTCTTATTGCAAATGACCACAATCCGGTGTTAGTCTACAAAACATTCGAAATTCCAACATTGCCTAATGTTTTAGCATAGTATGTTATGGTATTACAATGACAGCGAAAATGTTGTAGGTGAACAAATACAAGTCGTAGTAATACTATTGTACGTTGGTGGATAAACAATGGTACATTCACTTTAATTCAATTGATTGCTTATGTAGGTTAATTTGTTCCTTTTTTGAAAAACTGAGATAATTTCTGTGATGTACAATGAAAGTGGAAGCATAGGGTTTTTGTATTTCTGTGGGGAGTATGTAGTAGCGGAGAAATGAACTAAATAAAAGCGCACACATTAAGTCGGAGCGGAGCAGAGGATAAGTAAGAAAAGAATGAGTGTCTGGTAGTAAGTGAGTCGGGAAGAGGAGGGTTCTGGAAGTGCAGAAGAAGTACAAGACAAGATAAGAATGCGATTATATTATGTAGGACAAGTCTTACAATAATAATAATACGGTTGCAGAAGCAGTTAGTCCGATCTTGAGTTAAGTCTCTATAAAACAGATAGCCTCGTCTGTCCGTCCGTCCTTTCTTCCTCCGAACAGCCTAAAACGTAAAGCAATACACTAACTCAAAGCGGCAAGGGAATCTAAGCGAACAGAGCCAACTAACTGCTCTACTGCGCCCCTCTCTATCTCCTACTCCTGCACTCATTTCAAGTGCAACTCCTATCCATCCCAGTCTATACTGCAGATAGATAGAGTAGTCGGAGTGAGCATTACTAGCAGGAGACAAGACACAGGGACAGCTGTACAGAACTCGCTAGGTAATTCTAGATATAATAATATTATTCTTGCAAGTACAGTAAGAGAATAGAGGAACTTTGAGCCAGAAGAATCTCCAGCCTCCAGTTTGGTCCGACTTCTATCTACAAGTGTAAAGGAAATCTATCCTGAAGAGAACAAGACCAAACCTTTATTTCCGTCCATCTATCTATGTATTTCTGAGCAGTGTGCTATTCCCAATACGTACACTTGCCGTATTTGCTCAACAGCAATGTATCTCTACAACTATTTTGCATAATATAGTATCCCCAAAGAAATTACATATACATAAGATTTTTGGACTCCGTTGTTTGTTTACATAATTGTAAAATATTTAGAAGTAACTTGCATTCGAAACAAGATTACGATGTGCAAATAGAACTCACAGATGCATATTGGAAGAAATACGGTATGTGTATGTGGATGGTGATACGTAGAGGCCTTGTCTCTAGCTTATGACCAGGACAGTCTTTTCCATTCTCCATCTGAGAAAGTCATAAATTGCAGTTGTCCTCTAAAATCCCAGATTGTGTTATATCTGTTGGTATACTCTGGCTGTGGAATATTGCTTTGGTGGCAGGGATGAGGGTGACTTCGTCTCTGCCTCTGGCCACTGAGCAGCAGACCATCATGCAATGCAAATGCAACTCCTGTCTCGATATTCTTTTCTAATGTAAGCCAATTTCCCGAGTATTCATTTTTCTTCTTAAACGGAAAGTCTTGGGAGAAAGGCAATAGCCACATGTAAAAGTCCCGCCGCCATGCATCTGCCCGCACAGAAGGCAAGGCCACCCGCCCGCACTGGTTTATTCCTCATAGTTGATTCTGAACTCTATCGTTCATTTCTCTTTTCAACTTGTCGAAATATGTTGCATTGCTTGAATTCTGTTAGCTATAGGAGCTAACCATATGACGCTGTATAACACGTGTCTATATATTTATTGTATCTTATGGTGCAATAGTAGCTGAGCCAAGTCAAGTAGTGTAAAGTTGGAGTAGGGTCGGTGTGGATGTAAGTACGTCAGGCAATGTGTGGGAGAAAGCGAGTGAAATTCAAAGGCGGACCATATTATTATTATATCTTTCCGGACGAATGCTTACTGCGGAACAGAAGAGAGATTTTGCATCCCAGCTAATACTTCCCGGTCGAGAACAGAAGGGGATAGACCTTTCCACTACTTCCAAATAATCTTGCATACCTTCTGCAATAAGTATGATGTCATTCCTATGTGAACGGTAATCGGTCAGCTAGGCCAAT
>JABASH010003214.1:0-17202 GCA_019776445.1 Tomocerus maximus | reverse complement strand
AGTCTCAGCCAATAAAATTGGCTCTGACTCTTGAGCGGGAAGTCTCAGTCAATAAAATTGACTCTGACTCTTGAGCGGGAAGTCTCAGCCAATAAAATTGGCTCTGACTCTTGAGCGGGAAGTCTCAGCCAATAAAATTGACTCTGACTCTTGAGCGGGAAGTCTGAGCCAATGGGACAGAGTCAGGTCATTTTCAAACGATTGTACCTATTTTCTTAATACCCATACAAGTGAGTATTCTTTACAAGCGAGGCAATATTTTTCATGGGTTCATCTAACCCTTCAATCTCTGGTATTTCGCAATGATAATATTAACTCCATCTATTGGATGACATTACGCAGTTACAATATCTGGTTATTTCTGCCGAGTATAACTGAGTGTCATTAAAGAGTGTCTATTATCTACTATTATCAACTACTACTACGACTACCTACTCATCTTTTGTCAGTGAACATGGCAGTATGTACTTTAGGTGGATATTATGCTTTGTTATGTTGCTGTGAAGTGGGAGAATGGATTTGTAGCTATTCCAAGTACGTATGTGTACTTTACGGTTTTCGTTTTGTCCCTGAAGTTGGGAGTAACTTTCTAATATCGTTGGAGCATAGAATGGAGCTGGAGAGCGAGCGCCTAGGTTAGACCACAGATAAGTACATCCAGAATGACTCTTTTGACTGGTGTGCATATCTACTGTTGGCCTGAAACTTAACGCAGCCGACATAACAGCCAAGTCCAATTATGTACATTAGAAACATCCAATTCCATCTAGAACTTAGCGTTTTTATTTTACTTCCCTTCCTACTCTATTCTATTAAATTTCGGTGGTTTCCTCGTTCTTGTACAACGGCTGTGGTGCCGCCGACTCCGACTCGTACCTACTATTTGTATAATATTATGCTCTACGTACACATAATGATATTATTCTGTAAGAGTGAGACTCTAAGTGTGCAGAGGTGCTTAGATATTATTTTGTATGCATGTGCTCTCTCGTTAGTCTCTAAATATACATATGTATGTGCTCTAAGGTATAATAAATGATTCATTGGATCCAACCTGTGCAATTTTACTGCGAGAGCGGCAGTTTTAGACACGAGGCAATACATTAAAGCCTTACTTAGATAATGCTCCAATTTAGTCGAGACTGCAGTTCAGACTACCCGAAAGGAGTTTTCCTACCTGTGGCTCCGTTCCTGACATGCATATGTATCGTTGCCCTTTCTGTCGGCATCCCAGCTACTACTCTGACTAAGCTATGTGCTGAAAATATTCTACAACAATGCATTCTGCCACAAATGTGTAATGTTATTACTCACTTCCTTCCTCCTCCGTCTCCGACTAGGTCTTGGCACGAAATCTTTTTTTCTCTTACACACTCTGACTCCTAGCGGTAAGTGTCCCTGAATATGCAAACCAAAAGAAACTTCTCTACTGTGTTTTCCGTAGAAAATATATGATTATATGACATGCATTGCATATGCGACTATTTGTTTCCATTTTCTGACAGCTTATAAGCGTTGTCAATTTACATCGTGCACTAAAAAAGAGTCCCTGGATTTAGTGGAGACAAGTCTTTCAATTTGTGAGGAGATGTGATGAAAAGGGCTGTTGACTTAGGCGCAGTAAACTATAGACTTCATTTATAATGTACTTATGTAAAGTAGGAATCCTATCAATCGCCCGATTCTGCTCCATTTGAACAAATAGAGACAGGGCGAGGAATCCTGGGCAAAGTCGTTGATCGTCTATAGAATAGCAATTGCCAATATTTATCCCAATCGGATAACAAACGTGGCGAAACGCAAATCTGAAATGAGCCTTCCCTCACTGATGTCTCTTCCGCAGTCGTTTAGAGCAGACGGAGATTAAGTGACAGATGGGATGAGTGCATGACATTGCACATCCATCACTCACTCACAGTTATCCCTATTTACTTCTACTTTCTTAAGTAAGGACACTTTCTTCTACCACACTCAACACTTACCACTAGTCATTCATAATTCATCATTTTAGAAATGGCATTTATTTCCAATCACATTTCTATTTAACAAACCCATGAAAGTTTAGCATTCTGTTTGTAATCAAATCTCTATAGCAGTATTTGTGTTCGAATATATTATTGTCTCTTCGGTAGAATGTACCTACTACACTTGAGCAATCCTCGAAATCCTTCCACGACTATGCATTATTGATTTTCCTTCTCAAGTGCTGGATCACTCGTGGACTGCACACTTTGCAAAATAGGAGTTGATGTAATTAGCATCGTAAAACAATCATATTTTCATTCGAAAGCTTTCACTTAACTGTAATTTGCGTACTAGAACAATCGAAATGAAATTTATGACAAGTTACGAAATGTCTCTGTGAAGGCTATTCATAATTGCTAGTCTTCTACTAACTTTTATCTTAGGTATCATGTAGATTTATTAGACTCTGGATTCATAGAGAAACTTTGGCAGTTCTTCAGTCTTGCATTTAATGTACCTGCTACAATAACCCAATTGTGAGTCTATAAAAATGGTAATTTTGCAAATAATCTGTAGAGTGTCCCTGGAAGCTCTTTATCATTTTGGCTCATCTCTTTGAATGAAATTGTATCATTTTCTACCTTTTGACTTGGGAATAGAATTTCTGACTTGTTGCATTGATTTACTGGACCGACGGACAAAATTTGCTTGGGTTCTAATAATATTATTCAGATGTAGTACTAGTGCTTCTAGCGATCTATTTGTTGTGAAGGGTGTACCTTTACTAGCTTGATTTCACTATTCACCTCGAATGAGAATAGAACAGCCTTGGATTTGCTTGTTTCTGCTTGCGTAATGCACTTTAGAATTGTAATGTAGGGATTGTGATAAGGAAAATTTACATGAAATTGGTACTCTATTTCTGTCTATATTATTCCTGTCTTTTTCTTTGTCATTGCATTGTGGAGGAATGGACGCGTGTAGGGAATAATTGGGTGACTTATTGGATCGGATGATGATAATGATGAGATTGATATCTATATATATGGCTAGTTTTTGTATAATGTACTTTTGGGTGACAATAATCGAATCGATGGAGTAGCGTGGACTAGATTTATTTTTTGACACATTGACATCCATTTAAAAGTAAAAGTATGACAAGACACCCCATGACATCTTCTTGACGTGCTCCGGGCTGGTTTTTGTTTTGGTGGTTATTAAATGTATCTATGTAGTTTAAAGCTATATAATATTATGTAATTTGAAACGGTAGCAGTTGTAGCTTACACAAAATAAAAACAAGAGAGCCTATTTTTTAAAAAATAAAAAAATAATGAATTTGAAAGATGTGGCTGGAAATGAGGTTTATTGTGGTGGTATAGGGAGTTGCTGGTTTGTTGGCGGATTATGCCGTGACGAACTTCATCGAAGTGACAGAGAGCACAAATAGGAACTCTGAGCATAGTTTTAGCAACAAGGGGTGCACTGGATGCAAATCGAAAGAGTCCTCAGCAGTTGCCCGATGCTACGACTGCTCTAATCACTTATGTTCCAATTGTGTCATGGCTCATCAGTTTATGCACTGCTTTGAGGGTCACCGGCTAGTTCACATCTTCTCCGAGGTACTCCACTCATCATTATCATACTATCATCCCTTTCCATCTCCACTCTCTCTTTTCTCTGTCCTCGTCAGACTGTCACTCTCTTATTGCCTGCGTTGTCTGCCGATGTGGGTGGCTGCTCTCCTCTATCTATCTCTAAATATAAATTGTAGTAGCTGATTCCTTTTTAATTGTTGACATAATAGTTAATGGTTGACATAATAAAAAATTATTATTAACTTTTGCATTTCACTCATTGTCCTTATTTTGTTTGGAGTGACACCGCAGTTGATGAATCTTCAATTCTCAAATTTCTAAACATGGAAAACAATGCACTTTCCTTTTATCCGTGTGGTTTGAAAAATTTCTAAGGAATTCAATAGCTTGTTAACTTTTGTAACCTCTAACTGACAATAAATCTTTTGCTTTGGATTTCATAACGGAATCATGTGCACAAATGACAATTTTTCTTTCCTCGATATTTTCATAGAGATTCCAAGGGTATTCATTTTATTGTTCGAAGTGGAATTATGTACAACGTTTTGAAGACAATGACGGAACATATTCACTTCGATTCTTTATACTTATTGTTCTCTTCAATTCCCAGCAGCGTAATTGCGTTGCACGAAATTATTTATTGGCTTGCTGTTATTACACAATTTCATGGGCAACTATAATTTTCTTTAAATTGCAATTAATTCTCCCTTTTTTACTTTAGGATGGAAAAGAGTGTTTGGAGAGCATCAGTCCTGAGAAACAAGTGTCATGTACTCAGCATAAAGGAGAAATGCTTCAGTATTATTGCCGTACTTGTGCTGTTCCAGCTTGTCCAGAGTGCATTGCCAATGATCATCCAAAGAATCTTCACGAATATGAAGTTCTCTCTGAGTGCGAATCCAAATATGTCAAGCATCTTTCCCAGTACATTAATGATGTAAGTATTATTTTATTGAGTAATATATTCCCGAATTAAATATATTATTAAGTACTGATTTATTGTGTTTTTGCAATCAGTTTCGCATGAAGTCTTTGGATCTACATGATGTGTTGAAATCTTTTGAGACTGCATCATCTCGTCTTCAGTCACAGTACATGAAAGCGCAGAGCGAAGTTACAGAGGCGTTTGCATTCTACCGAACATTATTAGACGAGCGGAAGAACGAGTTAATGAAAGAACTGGAAAATCTGTACAGCACACGTCAGGTACAACTAGTGTCCTTAAATATATTGTCCGAATTTAATTTACAGAATGGTTGTACATGGCCAGTTGTTCACTCTTGTACATGTAATTATAATCGCAGGTGACGCTGTCAGTAGTGACCCAGCGAGTTCAAGAAACTTTGGATCGGATGTATCAAACAGTGGAATTTGGGGATCGTCTCATTCGTCATGCATCCCCTCCGCAAATTCTTGTCTTCAAAAAGTTATTGGAAACCAGATTGCAAGCTTTATTGTCGGCAGTGCCAGAGCCGACTATTGCAATGGCTGCAGCCGCAGCAGGTGATCTCGAATTTGTTGCGAATTACTCCGCAATGCAGGTAAGCTCCAACTAATACTCTAATATACATCTCCCTCAGATTATATTTCGGGCTCTAGAAAAAACAGATAGCATCTGGCTGAGCTGGGAGAGTATGGTCTGAGGATGTTTTGATTGCTTCCACTTGCACACTAAAGCTCTGGCATGAAAAAGAGAACAGTTGTTTATTTTGTTCGGACTTTTCCTAGGCTGCGGTTCGTAACACATTGGGATATATGCGTGCTGGAGTGGAGCCTGATACTACTACAGGATGCGGAAAGCAGCCGCCAGCTCCTATAGCCAGACCAGCTCCAACACAGGTCAATAGTTATCACAGTCACAACGGAATTAGCTCCCTCCCAGGTGGATTGACCAATGGACATGCTGTAACTAACGGTCACCCGGCTTTAGAGTCTTCACTGCTTTCCAAGAGAATGGCACACAATGGGACTCCGACTCCATACAACCAATTGGATCTGGGTGGACTCAGTTCTTATGAGAAATGGTCCAATGCATCTGAAGCCTGTTATCAAAACGGTAACTAGCCACTTCATTTCTCATCTTTACAAAACTGAATTCTATGACTTTTTCATGATGAAAAATTAATTTCTTTCTGCAGACCAAAAAGACTTTTCAACTAATAGCATGAACGATTTCTTGTCATCCCCGACGTCCCTGCACAATGCGGATCCTTTGTTGGACCTCACTTCCAAATTAATGGCGCCTCTAGTTTTCCCGAAAACTCCGGCCATCAAGAGACAAAAGATGATCTACCACTGCAAGTTCGGAGAGTTTGGTACAGCTGAAGCTCAATTCACAGAGCCGTCTGGAGTGGCTGTCAATGCCAATAACGAAATCATCGTCGCGGACACTAACAACCATCGTATTCAAATCTTTGACCGTGAAGGCAGATTTAAATTTCAATTCGGAGAGTGTGGAAAGAGAGACGGGCAATTGTTGTACCCCAACCGAGTGGCAGTCGTCAAGCCCAGTGGAGACATTGTCGTCACGGAGAGGTCTCCCACTCACCAGATTCAAATTTACAACCAGTATGGACAATTTGTACGGAAATTTGGAGCCAATATTTTGCAGCATCCCAGAGGAGTCACTGTTGATAACAAAGGACGCGTCATTGTTGTTGAGTGCAAGGTAACGTTCTAACATTCCTGTCCAAGTAATGTCCAAGTGTGTCAATTAAAATGGATTATTTCAATGTGAGTGGCTATATTGATTGCAGGTGATGCGCGTGATTATTTTCGATCAAATGGGAACTGTTCTTCATAAATTTGGGTGTTCCAAACATTTGGAATTCCCTAATGGAGTCGTGGTGAACGATCGACAAGAAATATTCATATCAGATAACCGAGCTCACTGTGTCAAGGTCTTTAGCTATGAGGGTATTTTTCTCCGTCAGATCGGCGGAGAGGGACTCACCAACTATCCAATTGGTGTTGGGATCAATAGCAATGGCGAAATTTTAGTGGCTGATAATCACAATAATTTCAATCTGACTATATTTACTCAGGTGGGTGAACTCATTTTATGGGAGTGAAGTAGCGTTTAGCTTGAGTGGCTCGGTCAATAAATTTTTATTTGCGTTATAGGATGGGCAGCTCGTGTCAGCTTTGGAATCCAAGGTGAAACATGCCCAGTGTTTTGATGTGGCGTTGATGGATGATGGCTCAGTCGTGTTGGCTTCGAAAGACTATCGTTTGTACATTTACCGCTACATTCAAGTCCCCCCAATCGGATTATAAATGAGAGGAAGAAGGAAAAGAATGATTAGCTCATTGCAAATGTTTCGTAATCGTTCTCTCACCCCTATTGTTGACTAATGTATTTTAAAACATTCACCGTTATTCAAATCAAGAGCATTCCACCATATCTACGAGAAATAGACAGAATTTAAATCCAAACAGTCCGGTCCCTGTTCGGCAAGATGAGTTTCACATTGTAACTTATTATACTTATTACACAACTATATTATATTGATTAGGTACCTATATAGTCTAACCCTATACGAAGATCAGATGATAAATTATGTCTTCCACGATTTCCATTCTATCTACTGTTGTACTACCATCTGGCACAGTCAGATATACATTTTGTTTCGTTATACACGGTTCATGTAAAGTACCAGCGTGCAGATTTAGGTTAGTTGTTATAGTGTTAATACATATTGATGGCAAAAAAAGATTTGCATAGCAAAGCTTCTTTGTCTCTTACCTTGTGCTGTTTTTCTTGCAAATTAATATTGAGTTGTGTTAAAAGTTGAAATTATGTATTCCTGTAAATATAATTTTGCTAATGACGGAAAAAGTCAAAAAAATTAGCCGTCTTGTTGTTACATCGTATGGAATCCTATCGGAAGTGGGCCCAGGTCAGTTCTTGATTTTCCTCTGTTGAAGAACTCTGAGACTGATCTGGCTTGACGACACAACGCAAATGGTCTAAGAAGAGGACTGGAGTTTGATGATAATGATGATGTAGATATGTCGTGTCAATGTCAAGTATGGACGTTGTTCAAATCAAATCACCACACTGTTAAGTAGGGCTCTATATATTTTTTATAAGTTTTTATAGTGCTACAGATTACCAATGAACGATATGAGATAATATGACTCTTTATTACATGTTTTATTTCACAATACATTTGTGTTTTATTAACTATCTAGCTGTACTTATCATTATCGTTAAAAAGATGTATTTATTTCTATATTTTTGTGATCGTAACTTAACGTAATTAATGTTCCATTGATTATCGTCAAGAATCGTTAAATTGCTACTATACGGCGGATGAGTTGAATTGCGTAACGCAAGTACGTTATTATTAAGTATGTGTGTACTGTAATAGAATTAAAGAACTATTATTAGTGATAATGGTAAGAAAGGAGTTTGTTAAGTACGACCGAACGTATTGAAATTACTCCAAGTATGTACTACTTGATTGTAGCTAATTATTAATTAGACTAGTTAAGTAATTAGTAGTTTTTAGTGTTTAAGGATCATGTCATTATCGTGTTTGGCAAATGTTTGTTTGTTGGGTAGCGTGTACGAAATTACATAGATACAAGTACATACGGAAGGCACTGCGCTTTCTGATGCTCCTGCTGAAACCGAGACAGGACAAACTATCGGAAAACGGAGGTACTTCAGCATTTCATTTCGAATTGCCTTCATGCCTTGCCTTGCTAGCTTTGCCTTTCCCGTAATAATATCAATTGGAAGGAAAGTTAATAGGGAATGAAATAAAATCGTCTCGTCGTCTATCGTATATAGTATGTCGTATATTGTAAGTGCGTAACGTACCGTTAAAACGTTATTAGTTTAGCCATAGGTTAAGTATGAAATGTAATTTAATGTAAGTACGTTTACAGTTTGTATTTGTATTAGTAATTGTTAGTTGATTTTTATCGTAATTAATTATGGGAAAACTTAGGATTACTTCACTTGTTGGTAACTTTGGCTCTCTGTAAATATTTTTATTAATGTATCGAGATTTGTTTGATAGTTACAATAAGCTTAGTATGAATACGTAGTAGTAGTCTAAAGAAGGAATCGAAAAGCAAACGAACCTAATATTTTGGAATTATTTGGCTTTGGCTTCGCTTGTTATACAATATAGGTATCTGAATTGTGGAATTGTACTGTACCTACCCGTCTTGTATCACTAACTGTAAGAATATCATAGTTTTTACTTTTGTGGCCCAATTAAATACTAATTAACCAATTAGTAAAAACTGTCATAGGTAGCTTGTGTAGCTAGATTGGTCGATTGTCAATTTATCGAAGGTCATGTCATCACTATGTCGTGAATCTCCAATATTTCAGCTAGTTAAATACATTGTACTAATACAACCTGCAATAAATGGCACCACCTAACTGTACATGTCCATCGAAATAGGAAAACTGTTTCGAACTGATTGTGACGAATGGAATGAGTCGGCGGTTTTAGAACTGCCGTGCTCTGTGTAAATCCACCTAAAGCAATATCATATGAAAGCAAATAAAAGAAACTTTTGTCTTGCTAAGGTTTACTTAGTGTTCGCTAATGTAAGTATAGTAGAACGTGTACAGTACAGATAATTCCTTGTTCACCTCCTGAAGAATTTGTAATAATCGATGTAGGGATTAGGTAAAATGTTTGTAATTCTGGGCTAAATTTAGATAAGTAATTCGTAGGTATGTACGTTTTAAGAATGTTTTATTATGTTTTGTTGTGTATACCTACTTATATTCTGATACAAATACTGGTCAGGGGTTTACGACAAAATTCAGTTGGGAGAGTATCAATTCCGCAGCTAAAACTAATTAAAATAAGCCAGGCCATTAGAATGACTGACAACGAGCCTAATCGTAAAAGGAAAAGAGTGTTAAATACTTTGACAGATTATAAATAAATTTTATGATGTAAATCGAGTGAAAGTTTGCGTGTAGGTAAATGTGTTCAGAGAACGTAAGTAAAGATGTGGGAACAAATGATTTACTGTATGAATACAGGGATCTACGATACAATACAAAATAACAAAAGGCAATAGTGAAAGTGTAATAAAACGGAATTGTTAGGAGAGAAAGACGAAGAGAAAGCTAGGAAAGTAACTTTGTATTGTTATGGAAGTTTGGCTGTCTGACAAAAATGTCTCTCACGTACGTACGTAACTATCATAATAAGTATAAATAGTAATTATGAACGTTTCAGAGTTATTGTTGCGCGTCGTATTCATACTAACTGATTATTATGATTATTCTGTGTGTGCCTAAAGTTTTGCTAGTCAATCTCATCAGTACAGGTTTAGACTTACATTATACCTTACCTATATAAGTAAATCTAGTTCGTGGGATTATTTGTTACACTGGTTGGTTGGTTTGTTGGTTGATTGATAGGGTGTAATGAAAACGGGAAATGGAGTCAAATCAATTATTAGAGGAATCATACAGATCCTGGATTTTATCTACTTACGTATGTGTCTACTCTATGTACTACGTTTACGTGTCTGAATGTATTTGAGGTGTCTTGAGTACTAGTAACCTCTGTAATGATATCTACTAATCTACCGACACAATATACATACGTATACAAAATAATGGTTTCAAAATTTAGCTTAACTTCCGTACTACCACTTCAAAAAATAACTCAACGTAGGAGATTTATCTAGGCATGGAGTCGAGGAGGGAAGAGAGCAGCAGCGTATATAGTAGAACAACACACATAACATTAGTTATAATAAAATTAAAATCGTGTTATGAACATTATGGATGTGAAAAATCATTATTATTATAATACTAAAATGATGACTATATAAATATTTTATAATATCTATATTATTGTACTTGCAACTTTTCAGACAAATGGCAAGCTATAATGTTTTTATTACTATTTCTATATATTAGATTACCAAATACCTACTGTACTACTATATAGTTAGTAATATGTTATGATGATATGAAAACTACGCATACATACCTACCTACATAATACAAACACTATAAAAACGATACAATACATACATTCTTGGATGATATCAAATCAACTTATAATTCTGAAAAAATGCTATGTGAATTCAATAGCGGAACAATATGCTGTCAAGTCAAGACTGATTCTCACAGAATTACTTTAATTGTTATAAATCTTTTGTGTCTCCACATTTATTTACCAAATTGACTTTAGTAAATACATTCTTATTGTAAATCTGATTAAGTATTAACTATACGCAGCACACAGATGTGAATGGATTCGTGTATCTGTAGTGGCTATCCGTAATTCAAATTTATTCACAATAATAATATGTAAATGGTGCCCGCAAAAACAGTATCTTACCTTACCTTCCATCTTATCTGTACAATGTGAGTTGAAAGTTTCAAATTCAAGTTGATTTGCTGCAGAGAGTGAAAAAAGATATTTCACACTTGATATATTCAGATATAAATGTTAATCATGGAAAACTAACAAAACTAATACGAAAGATACTAGTTTTGCAGTATTAGCTACAGTACTTACTTTTAGAGATAACTTGAACTGAAAAAATGCTTCATGTGAAATTTCGAGACTTGGACTTGCTCCATTGACAACTATATTACCTTTAACTGCCTGTTATCTAATCTTAATCAAATCAACTCGATGAAATTTATAAAACAATAGCAATTACATAAATACTAGTAGATATATTGAAAACAAATTTCAAGGGACAGAGAATTGGAGAAAAGATGAAAGTATTAGCATTGGTATCCCTTCCTAAACTATAACAATAGGCTATACCTACTCAATAATGGCAAAAAATCCAAACATGATCCATGGGTATTGATTGACAGAATATAAGTAAAGAATATTTAAGGAGTTGAATGTCTTACTAAATAGTAAATATTATATTATCAATGAAAGTATGGAACTGTTAGCTATATTTGTTGTTAAGAATGTGTATCTGTATTTATTGGTGTGGCATGGCATGGCGGGGGCGTGGCGTCTGCTAATTGTCATGCAACTCCATACAATTATATTACACTGCACACGCTGTACTTATTATACGATAACTGATCGTTGAAATATTATACTACATATTATACCTTCTCTAATTATTATTTTTTTATCATTATTATTTTTTATTATTATTGTCTTATTATTATTACTATGTTTATTATTATTATTGCTATTATTATTTTTTTATTATTATTAATATTATTATTACACATTATAACTTTGAAAAGTAGTAATTATAGTAAGGTACAGTAAATAGGGGAAAAGGTAGTAGTATGTGTACGTACGTAAATAAATAAGTAAGTGCTATGTTAATTGTACGGCCAATTATCCGTGTCATTCATGTCTTGTGTTGATGTTGACTACTTAATTACTACTTATACATACTCCAGAACTCCAACGATCGAAATTATTCAAATGCATGTCTCCCCTATTAAAAGTGTGTATACGGTCAAAAATGTAATTCAGAAATCAGTCCTCAGGATGTTACGTATATATAAAGTAGGAAATAATTTGAGTGAATTGATTCTCCGACTCGCCTAGTCTTAATAATTAGTTAACTACTATATTGTTGTAAACTTATTATACATGTATAAACAGTATTCAACTGTCTGTTTGGTAATAGTAGAACAGGCTAAATTAGAGTATAATACGACGTTAATAAATACATAAATATAGAACTTATCTGTAGCCTAGTGGATTCTGTCTCATGTCAACGTCTACATTGTCCTTGTATGAATTCCATCATCATCCCCCACTCATGTCCTCAATTCAGTCATCCTCTTTTTAAAAGAGTGAGTGGGCACGGAGTGCGTGGGCGGAATTAATTATATAATTACTATTATGGAGTGTATATCGTGTCTGTGTAGATAAATACGTTATAATGATAACAAATAATGTAAACTTCCTGTTGACTGTCTTGTTCCTGTTAAACTCTATTTACTTTCCTACGTACACTATAAACTATCATATCAGCTATCTTTATAAAATGGTAGATTGATGTTTTCCATTTTAGAAAAGTAGTCTATGAATTATTACTAAGTACTATAATAGTGACCTATATAGAGAAATGACATCGAAATTCATTTCCAATGGAGAATTGGATAACTGCAAAGTACGTATCGATTGAATATAATTCAGTCATGCAAATTATTGTTTTCGTTTGCTCCAGTTTCCATTGTTTTGTTGAGTGGGTTGAGTTGCGTTCGAAGTTAGTTTAGTTAAGGGTAGTCTAGTAGTAGTAGGTAAACGAAGCACAAGGAAACACGCAAATAATACAAATCATGAGAAATCATAAATCCCGTAGGCTTCCTTTATTTAATGTAAACGTTTAATTATTGTTGTTGAAACTGAAATGCTACTGCTATCGATATATACATTAAATATATCATTATAATATATTATGAGTTGAATACAATTAAAGATAATATGATATTATTACTAACAACTAAAGTTTATCAAAATGTGTAACAAATGCGATATAATACTAATTACACTAATTAGGAAGTACGAAATGTTCTCGTTCTCGGTTTGTTAATTCGTTCGTTCGTTCGTTGGTTATGGTTATTGATAATATTATGAATAAAATAATATTTGTATTGTAGTAGTACGTAGGAGGTGTGCATACACTGTTCTCTACGTGTACTGCAGTGATCTGATTATAATTAAGTAAATATGATGCGATTCCAGAGTACACGGCAAATATGATACACCTCACGAGCAAAAGGATTGTTGATTAATTAATTATCTCTAGTATAATAATTATTATGTAATAATACTTATTATCGATGTATGTGTTAGGGATTTAGTTAATCCATTGAATTGTCGATACCTACCGAAAAACTCTTACCTAACTACCTACCTACCTATCTATAGTTAATTAAGTTCATGTTTACTCTCAGTTTCCAAGCAAAACTGCATGGGCAATTAAACCCATACACCTGCCTTTTAATTACTTTCATTATTGTTTCCAATATTCTTGCATTCTATGCAGAATGCACACGTCCTAGATTTTATTACATGTTTACACTACACAATTGCTCCAATTCTTCGTATTAATTACTGTCAAACACATCAAGTTTATCAAATTACATTTCTAATAGTTACCATTAAATTCCTTGCAACTGTTTTGAAGAAACATTTATTTTCAGTTATTTTTCATGTTAGTACGATCGCTGACGTATTTTAACGATATTTATTGGTTTTTATTTAGTACTTGGCTTTCCTGTTTTAAAATTAGCCCCAATTAAGGAAACATGAACGTTTAGAATTTAGTCATGATTATAAACCGTCACAATAAAAATTGAAAACTGTAAAAGTTTATGATTATGTAATGTACGGTTGTCGTCACTTGTCAGTCGCATAAAATTGTATTAATTCTTAAGATAATTATGTATATAAGTGTCAAAGATATTTTTCAACAATCAGCGTCTTCTACAGTTTATCTTTATCTTACCGATGAAAACCAATGTTTATTTTATTTGTACTGTCGAATATTTTCGGTTCAGTTGTTTTCCTGCAAATTTTATTAGATATAAGAAAAGAGCGACAAAGCAACTTGTGAATCTCGATTTATGCCTCTTCTTCGTCTATCATTTCTAAATAGCACTTTACGTAGAAGAACAAATGCATTACAATATTATTACCTAAATACAAAATAAATGTAATTACCTACCTATTACCTACGTCATGTCAGTTCGAGTAGAAATCGTTCGTAAACAAACTGCTTAATCCTTTAAAAATACTTTGTCTTAGATACTACCGGTTTTCTTTAGTTATATTACTTTCAGTTTTTGTAATTGTAATATTTTAATACCTATATAATATCAAATAAAACATTTTTGACAAATGAAACTACTGATAGCTACCCATTTCTTAATTGCCTTCACATAAAAATATCATGCGCTAAATGCGCTAAATAAACATCTCCCATTGCATAATTGCATACAAAAAGTGCACATTCGCAACTTTGACGCCATAATGCAAAACGTTTCCTAATTCATCATAGTCATTGTGTTCATCATAGTAGTCATATCATATTTATTTATTAAGCGGATTTTTACCAGTGTGAATATTTTCCAGATACTGTAGGTAAGAACAGCTCCATGAGTCCGCATTCAATTGAAAGCATCTGTCATCTCACTATTTTATTTTGTCTGTAAGTCATGAAAACCGGATATGCATGTGACATGGACCTGCAATCATACCTATAAATACATAAGGTTACCTGATATTCAGTTACCATTATTAACAATTCATACCGGTAACCATATTCCACTCATAGCTTGAAATTACAATATATAATTCACTTACTTATCAGGCACTCCTTTGATCTCAATTAGCAATCTGGATAAATATGAATTATGCCAGTTGGGATAATTGACTATTTTTACATCATATGGACTTGAATTTATACATCTGGATTAAATTACCATCCAGTCATCTTGTAAAGCGTATTAGTTTCGGAGAAATAAGTTAGTACATATTTTTATTTTTGAATAACTTTAATGTTATGAAAATCAAATGTGAAGATATTGCTATCAGTAAGAATAAGTAAGAATAAGTAATAAGTCAAGACTTGGTCCTTTTAATTATTTTCTAATGCCAACGACAGCCGATTAAGCGTCTAAAAATATTGAAAACATTTTTCAATCTTCGAAGAACATCATTCTTTCAAGATTTCAGTGGTAAAATTTGTCACACCTCATTGATACGTAGATATGAATACAAGCTAAATAATTTGCATTCCAGGAAAAGTTACTAAGTATATACCAAAGCATCAAAGAGCAAGAATTTCTTTTCATAAATAAATCTTCTCGGAGTAGAACCCTTTAGAATGCAAACCGAACCAAAGAAATAGGTTCCTCCCTTTATTAAGTATCGATTCTTCGCGACTTTATGCAATCACTCGTAGTAACAGTATGTCTGTCTGTCCGTCTGTTGTCAAGATTTTGGAAAAACGGATAGCGACAATTCGTTAAAAATTTCTATAATTGCTGTTAGATCCAAAAGTAAGGTTGTGCTCGAAATGGATAGTTGGTCACTCCCCTGACCGGGAGAGGGGTTCAAAAATTAAAAATCGATTTAACTTGTTCTGTTCATCATAAAATGTTGTGATGTAGCTCATTCGAATGCGAACAGCCTTTTCAACACTTTTAAATAAGTTAATGTTCAAAAGTTATTGGAACCAGGATCGCAACTTTCTTATATTCCGTTGCAATAGTTTATTAGCATTAAAATTATTTTGACAATTTGTATTCTGACTTTAGACGAAAACATTGTCAATTGTTCCAGTAGAATTTGTAGCCGTTCAACTGCATCATTTAATAAATGTTTTCATTTCATCCTTTTTTACATTGAAAATCGGTTGATTGATGCCACGTAGACGTTGCATGTATCATGAACTTGGAATTTAATTGTCTACTAAACTTCTCTTTATTACGTTCTCAGTATTAATGTTTACAAAGTAGTGTAGCCATACTCACTACATGGAAGTCGTACTATGACGTTGTACCTATCTCACAGTCCGTCTCGTTCACTCTGTTCACTTCAATAAGTTCGGTAATGTCTCGAGTTATTGCAAGATTAGATGGTGTTGGGATTGAGGGTCAGTAATACCAAATACTCCATAAAGACCGTTGAATTACGATCAATCTTCGTCTTACAGGTAAGTAAGAGCAAGACTCGATCAATCTAACAATTATATGTTACATATGTCTGAAAGCCGATTTAATATGCATCACAAAGCATGCAAAAGTTTATAGCAAATATTTTTTACTAGAATACATAACAGATATGTATTGTTAAACAAGCATATTATGATTTTATTTTATGCAGTCATAGGGTTCTGAATAGCGTAAGTCATTTAATAATGTAGATAAATATTATAAAGTAATGATAAACCGGAAGTGGACCTTATGTGTGTAAACGTGATTTCAATTATATGTCCTGTAGAAAATTGGCATGCAAATTAAAAAAATTATTTCCCTTATTTGACATTTTCATCCGTAAGAGAGGACTTTGTGTCCAGATTGTAATATCGTTGGACAACTTGATATGATTTCGAAATGTGTGTCGACATTTGTATGATAAAAAGTATTTTATGTCTGAGTACTTTTACTTTTTGTGTGTGTTGCATGAGGGTGAGATTATGTGTGTCGCAATGCAATAAATCTGAAGGGAATGAATGGATATAATTAGCAGGATAATGCAGAATGTGAGAGACAGTGTGAGTTCATCTTATTAAAAGTCTTTTATTCATAATATTATGTATTTGTAGCTACAGCTAGCAAGTATATTGTAGATATGAATGGCTAGTGTTTAGCTATGGTTGCCCATGACTTGACTTTGGTTAATGTTGCATATCCTTGAGTCCTTATCCAGCTGCCTAAGTTATGTTATTTCATTTTATTAGTACGGTCAACGGATCATTATTGATTCTACGATTGTGTATAGTATTTTGTATTGTACATTACTAATTTATATGTATTAATGTATTAACATAAGTAGTGATAATACCTTGATTACTAATAAGATGTCGGTCGGTCTGTGAATAATCTAGGTAGGTAGTAGGTATGTCAAGGATGTACAATATATTATGTACTTTACTTACTAAATTGTACTAAAAATCAGTTGATGACACAAAAGAG